>ML778045.1:198188-218462 GCA_009831015.1 Picea engelmannii
TTTGTCTCTGATAAACAAACACAATGGTTCAAATGGTTACCCTTGGTAGAATGGTGGTATAACACTTCCTTTCATACTGCAACAAAAATGACACCATTTATGGCACTCTATGGATACCACCCTCCTTCCATCACTTCTTCTCTGAAAGAAAAATCTAAGGTTCAAGCAATGTAAGATCACATCGAGCACCAACAACACGTTCTCCAGATATTAAAGGACAAACTAACCATGACACAAAATCACATGAAACAACAAGAAGATCAACATCATAGTGAAAGAAGTTTTGAAGTAGGAGATTGGGTGTTTTTAAGAATACAACCATACAAATATATGTCCCTCAAGCAAGCCAAGAAGGATAATAAATTATCACCAAAGTAATATGGACCTTATAAGGTATTGCAAAATATTGGTACTATGACATATAAATTGGAGTTGCCTGCATCTTCACAAGTACACCCATTTTTCCATGTTTCATGCTTAAACAAGGTTATAGGTGACAAGATCCCAGTTCCAACTATATTTCTAGAACTTGACAAGGAAGGAAAAATCATATTGGATACTGAAGACATCACTGACACAAGAATTCGCCAGCTGAGGAATAGATCCATTTCAGAGTATCTCATTAAATGGAGGAAACTATTGACTGAAGATTCCACTTGGGAAGATGAGTCTTTTATACAGAAGCATCTAGAGTTACTTAAGCATTGCGAACAACACTTGTCTCAAGGGGAGGAGCATGTTAAGCCCTAAATAGTGGCTCATTACCCCTTAATTGGGGCATATTACATTAGTAATGTTATTTTATTTATGTCAGCTTTATTTCAATTGTTGTAATTATACCTCCTAGTCTCCTATATATACCAAGGAGACATTTTCATTTTGAATCATCTTGGAATTGTACATTTATGTGGGCATAAGGAGGTTTCCCCCTCTAAGAGTCTTATTATATGAATCTCTCTCTTTTTCAAGGCATTGAGTACTTATTCTGAGGTTTTTTCTATTCTATATTGATATTTGGTTCTTAACAATGTGTATGATGTTTCCGCAAGTTTATCTGTGCGGCATATCCCAGTAGATTAAGGCTAGGGTTGTCACAGAGTGGTATCAGATTATTAAATTTTATTTTGGTGGCATGGCTCAGCCTGTTGGTTTAAGGCCGGGGATGTAGAAAAAATATACAGTTGATTTGGTAGCGTTTCCTGACAGAGTTTGATGGTCGGGGATGTTACAAATTGGTATCAAAGAAAGGAGAGATGTCCAAGAAGTGACATTTCCCAGCTTGTTAGTGGTTAGGGACGTTACAATATGAGTGTAAGACTCACTAATCTAAGGTATTCTACATGTCTTAGGGAAAAGACTGGAGGATATCGATGATTGGGCACAAAACTTCATCGATTTTGAATCTGGACTTGACTAGACTCTCGGGATGGCCGACTCATGAAGGTCAAGAGACAAACTACAAAACAATCAACTTAGGTTGGAAAAAACTTGCCTTGGAAAAATGAACGAAATATTATCAGTCTCAGGCAGCATAATATTGTGATCCAGGTGGATATCGGTGGCCACCCACCTTTTCCAACTGGCTCAAAACAATTTTGTAGTAGTTTTGGTAATTTACTATTTTTAGCAGTTTTTAACTTCTAGGGCCTAATTGATCTCCCTAAATTAATCTCCTCAATGATACCTTTCCAACGAGATATCGTGTGCCTAAAATGGAGATCGTATGCAAAAGTTACGACCCTGGGAAGTTGATGTACTAACTTACCCAAACGGGGCCCACATGACTTTTGGCGATTCATCTCCTAGGGTTAGGTTTTTGGATGTCTATGGTTTTTGACATTCCTGATTATTGTAAAAAGGCCCTCAGAGCCTCATTGTAGTCATCTTCTTGGGAATAGGAGTAGCTGTCACATCTCTTCTCAGAGATAAGTTGCCATCATTCCAGAGAGTCTTTCACTCTATAGTTTTATAGATTATGTACATTTATTTCATTAATAGAAATCGTGTATTACTATATCTATGTGTTTATGGTTTCATCTCTGATAAATTGTTGTTATATTATTGGATATCCATGATATCTTTGTGCATTTCTTTATTATATCTCCGCTCCCATTTCATGCAGAAAATAATTTGGATCATATCAACATAAGTATGTGGTGCAGGAAGCACTACAAATTGTCCATATGTTTGGAAGAGTAAAAAAAGTATGGAGGACACAAGTATATGTAGTGAGAAAAACTTTGTAAGGTCATACTAGGTCCCAATGCTTTATGAACAAACATAAGGATGTGCTTTGTCCAAGGGAGACTATCTTGCTGCCGAAAAAAAAATTGATATATCTCGTCCCCTCTTTTTGGAATATTTCATTTTTTTGTCTTTTTCAAATTTTGAACAAGCTTCGTAAAAGAATAAAATATTGCTACATTAAAAAGGAGTAATGAGTGTCGTGAGAAAGAAAACTAGTTCCAAGAGCATGGGACATATTGATTCTCAGGGCAAGGAGACATGTGCAGGATAAGGACACTCAGGGAAAATTCCTCCATGGGTCAAGGTGTCAGATCGCAAAGGAAAAAAGTCTTGCAAGGATTGCGTATAAGGAATTATTTAAAGGTTCATTTGAGAGAAACATGGAGCTGACATTAGGATGAAGACACAAATATGAGACCCGCAATGTGATTAAGCATGACACAACAAAACTCCTTCCATTTAAATTTTTACGAGCCCAAATAAGGTAAGATCTATGGTTTTATCACGTTTAGAGAGTCTGAAAAAATGCTAAAAGAAGACTCCAAGGAGTTCCTTTTTCGCAGTTAGTTTAAGTAGATCAAAAAATGGTTAAACTTATACTGAAAATATGTCTCTTCAATACCATTTTAATGAGTGTGACTGAGACAAGGTCACTCGGCTATATTTTCAATTTTAAGGAGTATGAAAAGAGCTTAACTATGGACTCACAACCTTTTTCTAGATTTAGTCTCCTTATCCCGAAAATGTATAAAATATGGCTGAGGAGAACTCTCTTGGTGAAACAAGTCTCTCGAGGCATACCTTTTTCTGGAATAATCTATTGGCAGGAAAAAGGGTTAAACTCATGCTGAATAGATGTTCGTTCTGGACCAATTAACGAGTGTGAAATAAAGTGGGTCACTCGACAATCTTTTTATATTTAGGGAGTCTAAAAATAGCTTAAATATGGACTTTGAGGGGGTTTCTTTTTTGTAAGTAATCTCCAAGGCCCGAAAAAGAGATAAACCAAAACCAAGGATAATGTTCCTTTTTAAACAATTTAGTCCCTCGGGCCCGAAAAAGGGTTAAAATTACGCCTCAGAATACTCTCCTAGTGAACCGAAGTTCCTAAGTCATGCCTTTATTCGTAAAATTGGTAGTCCGGATCGAAAAAGGGGTAAACTACTGTCGGACAGATGTGCCTTCAAATTTGATTTCGGCGAGCATGAAGGGAAACAAGATTGCTCAACAATATTTTCATTTTCAGAGATTCTGAAAAGTGCTTAAAGAAGACTCCAGGGGAGATTATTTTCTTAAGTAATACAAACGAGACTGAAACGAATAAATAAGATCTCGTTAGATGTTTCTTTAAAATTTTAAGTGATATTAAAATACAAAAAACCATGCTCTTAGGGAGTCCCTCAAGTATAAGCCAAAAAAAAAAGATGAAGACGAATAATGAGGCTTCAACACAAAGTCATGATGGTACTAAACTAGAATCATGTGCCTATGAAGTAATTCAGCATGGGCACCAAATGGAAAACAAGGTTCTAACTAGGATTCCCCTGGAAGGAAGGTCCTACCATATTAATTACAACACACTTATCACAAGGAAGGTTAGTGTCGCAATTCAGTGGGGTTGATCCTAAGACCAAATGAACCAGGAAACAAGTAATGAAAAAATGAGAGTAGGGAAAAATATAACTTGTCTGCTAGTTTTTTGGTCAATACCTGTCAGAATAGATCGATACGATGAACAAATGTCAAAGAAAAAAGTCTCCAATATCTTTCATATAATGCTAATAACACTCATCGAGAAGTTAATAAATGTAATATAGATAACAAATTCAGAAAATAAGAGGTGCTACTGAATACAAAACTTGAAAACAAAAACCCTGGACTGTACAATATGTACAAGTTACCGCACAACTTTATGGTTCATGCGTGGTACTAGTTCAAGTGGAGCTCGCTGCTAGGCTCTGACCAAGAGTCTCTTTGATATTCAACTTGGAAAGTCTCCCAAAAGGGAACAACACACAAACCACGGTGTAAGTATGCCCATGGTATAGAAACCATAGTCATGGCTTCAAGGATAGCCTCATCTAAAGACAATTCAATATCCAATAAATCATGTGAACGAGGAGTGTCAATTGTCCTAAATGGTGAAGTAAAATGACCATATTCCATATGATGATGGAGGTTCTGGTGAGGGTTCGAAGAGTCTATCAGCGAAGAGTCACAAGAACGAAGGCTTGAGGATTTACAATCAAAAGGAGACCCAAGACCACTCAAACCAAGAGGGGGAAGCAAGGGCTCCCATGTCCCCATTGGATAACAAAATTGATCAATTGGTGAGACCATGTCTCAAGAAGGAAACCATGATTTCACAGGTTCCTTCTTAGAAGAAATTGAACATCACGGATAATATGCCACATAATTAACCTATGGTGGGGTAGATTCTACATGAATACTAGGAACATATAAAGGGGTAGGTTGAACTAACGTTGAATTAGGATGGTGATTATCATATGTCAGTTGGTCGATAGTGACCACACTTCCATTATGAGGGAAATGCATCACCTGAAAGAATGTAGACACCACATCGTTCATATCATATACATAATCATGCCTGAGAAGCATATTGAAATCTAATGGGCCTTGCACCACTATAACATTGACAAGGATAGTCTTCCCACCTAACAAGATAGGTAACTAAGAAAGAATCCCCAAATATTCACTAGGACATCTGTCAAAATAAAAAAACTTGTGTGAAGAAGACACAAACTCAGGAGAACCCAATGCTTGCCAAGTTGAGGATGATAAAATACTTGTGGAGGCTACTTCATCTACAATACATCAGTAAACAAAAATTGAATTAACTTCAACCCTTATTTGATAGGGTGTAGAATAAGGAAGATGAGGCCAAACAAGGTCATTCCAATCAAAGGAAACCATCTTAGGACTTGGAGGGGGTGTGCTTGAAGTGAGTGGAATATCCCATTTTTATGAAAGTACTGAACTGGACATGTTAAAAACATAGTCAATAGATGCATCACTCCCCATCAGAAGAGTGGGATTAGCCAAATATTGCATCGGCCTGACCACTTTGGTAGACTCTACACTCTCCAAGAGAAGATTGGGGTCAACCGAAGATTGCATCAGTGTGACCACTTCCTCAACCACTGACTCAATAGGATGCAAGACAACAAGGTATAAAGGTGCATCACACCCAAAAGAGGAATATGATCAGTCGAATATTGCATCGGCATGACCACTTTCTCAATCGTTGGTTGAATAGGTTGTGAGACAACATGGTCTATGTTGGATAACTGAGAGGGGGGGTGAATTAGTAATAGAGAAATTATAATCCTTTTTAAACCAAATAATCCAAGTGTTATATAAATGTAGAAGTATCATCCAATAATGAGAAATGAACAAATGAACAATCATACACATACACAGTACACCAGTGTTTTACGTGGAAACCCGAAGCTGGAGAAAACCACAGAATGCTTTTTATTATATGTCTTGAATAATTACATTCATTGGAAGAACCAACTTCCTTTGTTTTCCAGCTGCAACTGGAAGGAGGCTCCAATCCACTAGTTTCTCACACTACAACTTGAGGGAAGCTCCAACTCCCCAATTCTCTGGCTACAACCAGAAGGAGGCTACAACCCCCTATGTTCTCTAGCTACAACAGGAAGGTGGCTACAACCACATGTCCTTGCCCCATCCAACCACCCTGAAGTAGAAGTATAATTATGGAACCATTGTCACACTATCACTATGAGATATATTGTTGTAAACTTGTACCAATAAGCCTAAACCATGCATCAACCATGCATTAGCATGTACCTCAACCTGTAATCAAGCTGTACCATAAAAAAGTGCATCAACCATGCACCAACCTGTACCAAACAACCTGTAATCAACCTGTACCATAGAAAAGTGAAACCAACCATGTACCAAGTATATACCAATCATGTGTCAACTACTCATCAACTACAACCCATCAATATGTACCAACATCATCAACTATACACCTCATGTATGTGCCAACTCATCAACTACTTGTCTCAACCATGTACCCAACATGTACCTTAACCAAAAGCCCTCATCAATTTCATCATCCAAATATGATTTCTAACTCTATAATAGAATTGGTGTATATGATCACATACATTCAAACCTTCCTTAACTTTAACAACAAGAGACTATCATTTTCATCAAACATTTCTTTAGTATCACATGACTAGTTTTGGATTAGTCAACAACCCTAACTTGAAATAATCATAACTTTGTACATGTAATGAATAAATATATGAAACAGATACACAATGTTGTTAATTTTTTTTTGTATAATTCCTCCAGGTTTCACTACTTGGAACCTCTCATAAAAGGATTTATAGCAAAAATGGCATACCTTGTTGAATTCTGGCTTATTCTAGAGAGTGACCTTGTAGAGCGTGCCCCGCACAGAATATTTGTTGAATCGATCTAAAACTATTAAAAACAATTATAAATACTGTACTATAACTAAAATTTTTATTATTACTTAATTTAGATCTTTTATGAATAAGTTATGACGTTTTTACCTGAAACACGTGTTTTAGACTAGCTTCGGGACTAGCCACAAACCCTATTTTCCACGGAGTGTAACTCAAAAAATACAATGACCCACAAGCTTAATTTTTTACCAAATATACTTGGATACGTTTCCTAAATGGAATAGAATATTCACGGTCTGAATCATTCTAGAAAACAAGTTCTTATGAAAATGGTGAGATGACATGTAAATAACATACCTTAGAAAGCATCATCAAAAGAATTTATCCTTCCTTGAATTCCATCCTTCTTTTCTTCACCTTCCCTCAGAAATTCCTTATATATCCTTTGGTTACCTAAGAAACCTATATATATTCAATATTCTCAAGTTTGATCTAAAATGAGAGAGCCTTGCCTCTTATTTATACTCTCCAAGTAGCTTCCTTAAAAACATCTTCTAGGTCACTTTGCCCACTTTCCTTATTTAAGGGTTAACCCACTTCTAATTTCTCCATTAAATTTATTATTTAAATAATTTATTTTGTATTCACTTTGAATTATAGTACAATCATCACTTAAATTTATTATTTTCCTTCTAAAATCTCTTAAACCACTTTGACTACTTTGACCTCTTGGGGCTTCTAGATGACATATGAGGGTCCTCCAACTTCGTAAGGCTATAAATATCAAACCGTGAGGAGTTATGTGACGTTACACATACCACCAGAAATGGAATGACATGTACTATCCATATAGAATAGTATTACCGGAAAATATATCAAAACTCATACCATTATCCATCAAGAAAACTTGGGTCCATTACCCAAACTTGGGTTCTCCAAATTCTCAAGGCCATAATTCTCTAACCGTGAGAAGTTATGTGATGTTCCACATACCACTGGAAAATGAATGACAATGAATATCCATATAGGATAGTTTCACTGAAAAAATCACTGACCGTGATCTCATTATTCCACAAATAATCATTGTTTCTCTAACCATACTTCTAGGATAACTCAATCCGTAAAGCATCTTCCCGTGAGGGATTTCACCATAAGGGGACCACTTTGGATTTCATCCATTTGTACTTATTATCAATCATGACAAGACAATAATGAGTCATATTTAAATAAAAAAAAATTGGGTCCATTACCCAAACATTTGTTCTATCGGGATTTGTTCAATGGTTGACATCAATTACAACCAACCTTAATCAACAATCTCCCCCTTTGGCACTGATGGAAACACTTTGATGCAAAACTGAAATACTTAAGTTATATCACTCATTCTCCCCTTGGAAACATGCCTCTATCCTCTGCATCTTTGTGACCATTTGTCCCCCTGGAACCATGCCTCTGTCCTCTGCATCTGATGAATCTCTCCCCCTTTGGAAAAGGTATCTTTCCATCTGGGGATGCTCCCCCTGACTGAATTGTCCTCTTTATGGTGCTTCCTCATGTACATCTAAGACATATAATATAAGCATTCAAAAGAATTCATTTTGGAGTATAAATAACTCTAAGTCTCTAGGGAAGATACTAAAAGGATTCCCGTGGAAGTGGTTTTGTAAAGATGTCTGGAACTTGTTGTTGTGTGCCCACATACTCAACTTTGATGTTCTTTTCTACAACCTGCTCCCGTAGAAAGTGATACTTCATTGGAATGTTCTTCGTCTTGGAGTGCATCATCGGGTTCTTTGAGATACTGAAGGTGCTTGTATTATCACAATAGATTGGAATGGGCTCATCATACTCAACCTGTATATTTGTCAGAGTTTGTTTCATCCAAAGAACCTATGTATAACATGATGTTGTTGCAATATACTTTTCATCGGTTGTAGATAAAGATACTGATGATTGTTTCTTTCTTAGCCATGATACTAAACACTCACCCAAGTAGAACGTTTCTCCACTGGTGTTTTGTCAGTCATCAATACAACCTACCCAATCTACATCTGTGTATACAATAAGTGATAGATCCTTTCCTTTTGGATACCATAATCCAAACTCTTTTGTTCCTTTGAGATATCTGAAAATCCTCTTCACTTCTAATACATGTGATTACTTTGGTGCTTCTTGAAATTGTACCACCTGTCCAACTACCTACATTACATCTGGTCTAGATGTTGTCACAGATAGTAGGTGGCCAATCATTGACATGTATTGCCTCTGATCTATAGACTTTGAATCATCATCTTTGCGCAACTTGCAACTGGTTTGCATGGGAGTGATAACTGGTTTGCAATATTCCATTCCGAACATCTTTAGCATTTCTCTGATATACTTGGTTTGAGAAATTAAAATTCCTTGGTTTCTTTGACACATTTGAAGTCCCGGAAAGAAGGATAGTTCTCCAAGTAGTGACATTTCAAATTCATTCTGCATATCCTTTTCAAATTTCCGGCTTAACCTATCATCATCACTACCAAAAATAATATCATCAACATAAATTTCAATTAATAAAATATTACCTTGACTTACCTTGATGTAGAGGTTGTTGTCTGCAATTCCTTTTCTGAACCCTACTTATTGTAGATATTTATCCAGTCTAGATTACCATTCTCTAGGAGCCTATTTTATACCATACAAGGCCTTCTTTAATTTGCACACATAGTCTTCATTCTCTAACAACTGAAATCCTTCTGGTTGTTCAATGTAGACTTCTTCTTCAAGTTCCCCATTCCGAAAAGTTGATTTTGCATCCATCTGATACACTTTAATATTTTTTGAGCATGCATAATCTAAAAGCTAACTGATTTCTTCCATTCTGGCAGTTGGGGAAAATTTCTCTTCAAAGTCGATTCCTTCAATCTATGCATATACTTTACATACAAATCTAGCTTTGTTCCTTGTAACATGTCCATCTTCATTCAATTTTTCCTGAAAACCCATTTTGTGTTGATCACATTCTTATTGTTTGGTCTTGAAACCAATTCTCAAGTGTCATTTTTCTCTATTTGATCCAATTCTTCGCCCATGGCCTTATTCCAAAATTCATCCTTGTTGTCTTGTTCAAAAAAAATTGGTTCAAATGTAGATAAGAGTGTCAGGTGTGTTTGTTTTGGTGAACATATTATTCTTCTAGTCTGACGCAAACGCGCCACACAGGGCATGTCCGCTCCCACAGGACCCCCTTTTCCTTCGGCCCGAAGAACTAAATTTCTCTTCAACATCCTTATTGGAAGTTCTGAATACCCACATAATGCCTCTTATGATATCCCTACTCCAAATCAGGAAATCGGACCTCGCGTGATCGTGAGTCTTGAACTCACGGGATCGGTACTTACAAATCCCCGAACCCCGATGAATATCCACCATGTATTCCTTACTCTTGTCGGGAATTCTCCCGTCAGGAAATCGGCACTGGCACTATCGTGAATCACTTACCTCATAGATTCCCAACTCCCGATCCCCGATGGCACCTTCTCCGCTCCTTAGCTCCCTCTGGCTAACTCCTTCTCATGTGACCTGTGAGTCCACGAGACCACGTGCTTTCCCCTGTCGGAATTTCATAATTCACAGAATTGAAATGCATAGAAATCACACCCGCGGGATCTCCGATCCTCCGATTCCCGATGACACATGCCATTGATCCACTGTAAGGCTCGACCTTCCAACACCTGTCCTATGCTCTGGTGCCTATGGCCCACACTCTAGTGGTGATCGGGAAATCGCGTTTCGGGATATCGCGATTCCCATAACCCTTGTTCACAGACCCTTCCAAGTCCCGATCTCCGATACAGATGACACCTGTCCACCACTTAAGTTCTATGACTGTGCGACCATCGTGCTTCAGGATTTCGTGACTTCTCCTGTCTTGAGTTTCTCGTCACCGAGAATCCCAATATGCCGATCCCCGATGCACGTGTGAACTCTCTCCTCCACGTCACTGCTTCCTCGTCGCTCTATCGGGTATCGCGAAATCGTGACTTCTAATGAAACTATTCCTTTGTATGCAGGAACCCCGAAATTCTGAACTCCAACTCTTTCAGATACTCAGACACGTGTCCCTCAAATCAACGGCTTCGACCGTGTCGAGAAATCGCAGATCATGATTCCTATATGCAAGAGTTTCACGACTCTGGAAACCTCGATTCTCCGATGAGCTGAACCCTGACTCTTCTCTGGATGTCTGACACGTGTCCAATCAAGATCCACGGCTGAGATCCTTTCTTGGGATTTCAAGAACTACACGGTCTCGATTCTCTTGTTCAGCAAAACCCCGATGACCCTGATATCCGATAACTCCTCTGGGACTCCTCCTCTGTTAGCTAGGGCTTAAACCTGACGCAACTTCCTGAGATCTAACGGATGACGGGAATTTGTCGATCTCCTCTACGAATCCTGACCGTCGATTTCTCCCTCCTTGAAGATTTCTCGAGAATGGATGAGTGTTCCTTCTCAGCACTTGCCCTTCAACGCTTATCTTGAAGTTATTACTTGGAGTGTTTCATGACACAACTTTCGGTGCTCTCCTTTGACAATACCACAAAGGTACTATACCTCCTGAGATTTTCCACTCTGATTCTTCAGCGGAACTTGCGTGCACTCCTTGTGCCCAACATTCAACGACTTCCCAAGTGTTGAATCTTTCCGACTCTGCACACTTCCTGCAGCAGCAGTCTTCGATTTCCCTTTGCTCCGATTCAGAACTGAGACTTATTCTTCAGCCTGCGCACTCCTTGCACGGATTCAACAACCTACTTCCACTTCTGGATGAATGAGAACAAAAGTTAAACTACTGAGCCTTCATCAATGCACTCCGTGTGGATGAATTCAACTGCACACCTTATAGGAATCTCCTGGCTCAGATAGAGAAACAATTGAAACTCATTCCATCTCCCCTTCATCCTTCAGGTTGAAACATGAAATCACATGCATAGCATATACAAAGAAAATGCATATCAAGAAACAAACATTCATGAGCACAACATCAATACACAGAGAAAACAACACCAACCGTGAGCTTGAATCAGAACTTTCTTCTATTAATTCAAATGCCTGTACATCAGTGTTCTTCATACCATATTCTCTGCTTTCTCCTCTCTTCTCCTGAATGCTTGCATTCTTCACTATTATCTTACAATGGTACAATAAGGGTGTCTATATCCCTTTTCCCTCTCGGACTCTAAACTACCAAATCTAGACTTAAAATCCTATCTACCAGCATTAAATAGATTAAATGCCTCCTATCTACTTCAGACAAGAGCGTATGTCTCGAGGTCTGATACAATATACAAAAGGCGCTCCTTCATAAATGGTTCCTTGAAGGTTTGGCGCTTCATTTCCAAAAAGTAGTTTTCAAAGCAATATGTCATGTGTTAAAAAAAAACACATGCACTGGCTCCACGCTCGCTTTGGTAGTTGCGATGCTCTTGCATCATACTCCCTTGCTTGAAAGATTTCATGGGATCCTGTCCATGAGCTCCTACATGGTCTACCCATGCTTTTGAATCTATAATTCACTCTCCCAGCTAGCATCTTCCACTGGGTGGTTCTTCCATTTCACCAGATACTCGAAGTATTGCTTCCGTCTGGTCTTTTTGCTCACCCTCTTATCAAGTATACGCTCCATCTGTGGCTTTTCTACAATCGACATCTGCTTCTACCACTAGACCCCTGGATTTTCATCTGCTCCTGCTTCCTCAGCCTTATATGGATATAAGTCTGAGACATTGAATGTCGGAGATATTCTGATCTCATCCGACAACTCAATTTGATAAGCATTTTCTCCCAATTTCTTTAGGATTCTGCATGGTCCAATTTTCTTCATTTTCAGCTTGTTGTATGTTCCTCTCGGGAACCTTTCCTTCCTCAGATGTTCCAGAACTAGATCACCAACTTCAAACTGAAGTTGTCTCCGATGTTGATCCGCTCTGCGCTTATATTCCTAGTTTGATTCCAGCAATCACTCCTTCACCCTTCTGTGAAGTTATTTCATCGCCTCTGCGAACTCTTCAGCGTTTGCGCTCTTAGTCATTATCTGCTCTGAGTCCCTTAGTTCAGATACTCCTCTTGGCTGCTTGTCGTATACAATCTCAAATGGAATTTTCCTGTGCTCCTATTCACTGAGTCATTGTATGCAAACTCTGCCTGTGGCAACACATTGTCCCAGCTACTATGGTGCTCTGTCACCAAGCTTCTTAATAAATCTCCCAGACTTCGATTTACCACCTCTGTTTGCCCATCCGTTTGAGGATGATAGGTAGAACTAAACATCAAGTTAGTTCCCATATTCTTCCAGTGTGTCCTCAAGAAATGTCCAATGAATTTCGTATCCCTGTCCGATACTATGCTTCTGGGTAAACCATGAAGTTGAATGACCTCCTTGAAGAACAAATTGGCGATGTGAGTCGCATCGCTAGTCTTATGACATGGGATAAAATGTTCCATTTTGGAAAACCTCTCAACCACCACAAATATCGAATCATGTCCTCTTTGCGTCCTTGATAATCCCAATACGAAATCCATCCTGATTTCATCCCACGGCCTCTCGGGTATGGGTAATGGTTGATAGAATCTTGCATTGTGCTTCCTGCCCTTTGAATGCTGGCAAATTCTGCACCTGTCAACAAACTTCTTGACTTCTGACTGCATCCCTGGCCAAAAGTAGGCTTCGCTTAGCTTTGCAAATGTCTTGTCATGGCCAAAATGTCCTTCCAATCCACCACTGTGCTTCTCTTTTAGCAGATTCTCCCTCATGGAGCAATTCGGAATGCATAACTGATTTCCTCAGAACAACAGTCCATTTTGCATCATGTAATCTATCCATGGGCTTCTGTCTCTGAGAACTAGATTCTCAGTTGCTTCATATGCCTCTGCAAAATCTGCATCACCTGCATACATGTCCCTAAGATTTTCAAAACCCAATGTTTTGACTCGGAACTCCTGCAGCAACAAACACTTCCTGCTCAAAGAATCAGCCACTTTGTTAGCAGTACCTGAAATATGTTTAATTACAAATGTAAAATTCTGCATATACGCTACCCATTTAGCATGTTTCTGATTCAACTTCTCCTGTTGAGTCACAAACTGCAATGCATGATTATCACTATACAGAACAAATTCTTTCGGGATCAAGTAATGCCTCCACTTCTTCAGTCCCTGTATGATGGCATAAAATTCTTTGTCATACGTGGAGTACTTTACTTTTGCCTCATCCAGCTTCTCGCTGAAATATGCAATTGGTCTATCCTCCTGGCTCAAGACCACTCCTATGGCAAAGCCACTTGCATCACATTTCACCTGGAACACTTTCGTAAAATCTGGCAACACCAAAACCGGTTGTTCTGTGATCTTCCACTTCAACAGATTGAAGCTCTTCTCTGCCTCTTCAGTCCAATGAAAATATTTATGTCTTTTCTTGATGGTATCCATCATCATTGCGGTAATCCCACTGAAATTCCTGATGAATTTTCGGTAGAAACTAGCCAGTCCATGAAAACTTCTCGCCTCGAAAATATTTCCCGGTGGTGGCCAGTTTTTAATTACCTCCACTTTACTTGGATCCATCTTCAATTCATTCGCCGATATGACAAACCCCAAGTAGATGAGTTATGTCTTCATAAATGAATATTTCCTCATGTTGATCAACAACTTCTCCTACTGTAGCTTCTTCATTACTGCAGCTAAATACTTCAGATGTTCTGCTTTTGTTTTGCTGAAAATCAATATGTCATCCAGATAAACAATGACAAACTTACCAATGAATTCCTTCAGCACTTCATTCATCAATCTCATGAAGGTACTTGGTGCATTCGTCAAGCCAAACAACATGAATAGCCACTCATACAACCCTTCATTGGTTTTGAAGGATGTCTTCCATTCATCGCCTTCTCTCATGTGAATCTGATGGTATCCGCTTTTCAAATCAGCCTTTGAAAAAAAATTGGCTCCACTTAAACAGTCCATCAAGTCATCCATCCGTGGAAATGGAAACCTGTACCTGATGGTTATCTTGTTAATGGCTTTGGAATTAGATCACATTCTCCAACCTCCATCTTTCTTCGGACTCAGTACCGTTGGAATGGCACACGGACTTAAACTTTCCCTGATCAGTCCTTTATCTAACAGTTCCTGTACCTGCCTTTTCACTTCTTCATTTTTTTTCGGCGTCAACATGTACGCATCTTTGTTTGGAAAACTGGCTCCTAGTATGAGGTCTATATGATGAATCAAACTCCTCATCGGCGACAACGAATGAGGTAATTCATCTACCACAATGTCAGCGAACTCTTCTAGCAATTCCTGAATTTCCTTCGGTAAGTCATCCACTCTTGTGCTAGTCAAAACGATTTTTGGTTTCCTGACCACAAAGAATTGTGGATCTTCCTTCTTCTTTACTTCTGCCAGAATTTCCTTCCCACTCATGAGAAGTATAGTATTTCTCGGTTCTAGTTTTACTTCGTTATATTTAATTGGATGTAACATATGTGTTTTACCATTCTTCTCCAAAGTATACGTGTTCATCTTCCCATCATGAATAACATTCCTGTCATATTTCCATGGTCTGCCTATCAATAAATGACATGCATCCATAGGAATAACATCACAGAGTATTTTATCATTATATCCTCCTATCTTGATGTCAACTAAGCACTGTTTAGTGACACTTACCTGATGTCCCTTCTGTAGCCAAGAGACTTTATATGGACTCGGGTGATCAGTTGTGTCCAACTCTAGTTTCTCCACCATCTCGGTTGAAACGAGATTGTCTGTGCTTCCACTGTCCACAATAACCTTGCATTTCCTGTCTTTGGTCTTGCATGTGGTTCTGAAAAGTCTGTTTCTTTGAGCTGTGTCCTCCACCTCCTTCTCGGGTGTTAAGAGAACTTTACGCATCATCAATGACCTTCCGTCTTCTGTGTTTTTTGCTTTAGCATCTCGCCTCTGTGCCTCGGCGATGTGAGCTTCTCCTCCATCCTTCTTCCTATCTGGATAGTCAACTGCCTTGTGTCCATTATTTCCACATGTGAAGCATGTGATGACTCCACCTCTGCCTCTTCCTCTACCTCTGGTATGAGGAAATGTGTTATTATCAGCATATCCTCTACTCTGTTCTGTCTRCTGCCTTCGCGGTTCAGCGTGTTGGCCTCGCTGTGAACTTCCACCTCTTTCTATTCTAGTCTGAGGCTTCTTCCAGTCATCCTTGGATTTCTGGAACCTATCTTAGGCAACTGACTTACCTTTTGGCTGGCTCCTACCTCGGCCTCGCTATGCTGGCTTACGGCTTAGCTTCTCTTCCACTTTCAACACCATTTGATACGCATCCTTCACCGTTCTAATGGTGGTCATACTCATCTCATCCTGGATATCGTACCTTAAGCCATTCATATACCTGGAAACTTTTTCATCATCGCTCTCCCGATGACCTACTCTGATATTTAGCTTGTAGAATTCCTCAGTATACTCCTTCACTATCATCAACTTCTGTCTCAGGTTTTGCATTCTCCTGAACAGTGTGATTTGATAATCCCTTGGGATGAATTTTTCCTTCATCTTCGCAATCATTCGATCCCATCTTTTGATATTTTTCTTGCCTTTGGAACATCTGTCTGCTTGAAGTTCATCCCACCATAATGTTGCATGTCCCTTCAATTTTGTGACAGCATGCCTGACCTTCTTATCCTCTTCGATGTCTTCATAATCGAAGTAGGTGTCAAGAGCTCTAATCTAATCTAGAAGCTCTTCTGCATCCAGATTTCCTTCATAAGATGGAATTTCCATCTTTGTTTTCGAACTCATCTGGGCGATAGCCTTAATCAATCGCTCATTGGCTGCATCTTTGGCTGCAACTTCTCCTTGTTTTTCAACTTCAACTTCGTCATCGGAGTCACTTAGATCTCCAGCATTGGCTGTGCATCTCTGCACTGCTTCCATAGCTTCTAATATCGCTCGGAGATCACGTATCTGCCTTTCCATTTATAGATTATGTGCTTGTCTCCATATTCCTCTCTGGTTCCCCCTATCCTTTGGATCGGTTGATTGTCTTTCTCTCCTCGGCGGCATGGTGAAATTTTATTTTCTTCTCTGCTATAGAAAACAGAGAACCTTTTCTCGCTCTGATATCACTCGATGTGTATCAGAGTGCTCCTCCTCTTCTTCTGTCCTCTTGCCTAAAATATACAGACAAGATCTTAGCTCTGATACCACTCTAACACAAATGAGCCACCCAAGGCACGTCCGCTCCCACATGACCCCCTTTTCCTTCGGCCAGAAGAACTAAATTGCTCTTCAACTTCCTTATCGGAAGTTCTCAATACCCACAGAATGCCTCTTATGATCTCCCTAATACAAATCAGGAAATTGGACCTCGCGTGATCACGAGTCTTGAACTCATGGGATCAGTACTTACAAATCCCCGAACCCCGATGAATATCCATCACGTATTCCTTACTCTTGTCGGGAATTCTCCCATCGGGAAATCGGCACTGACACTGTCGTGAATCACTTACCTCACGGATTCCCGACTCTCGATCCCCGATGGCACCTTCTCCGCTCCTTAGCTCCCTCTGGATAACTCCTTCTCATGCGACCTGCGATTCCACGAGACCACGTGCTTTCCCCTTTCGGAATTTTGAAATTCACGGAATTGAAATGCGTAGAACTCACACCCGCGGGATCTCCGATCCTCCGATTCCCAATGACACCTGGCGTTGATCCACTGGAAGGCTCGACCTTCCAACACCTGTCGTATGCTCCGACACCTATGGCCCACACTCCAGTGGTGATCGGGAAATCCCGTTTCGGGATATCGCAATTCCTGTAACCCTTGTTCAGAGACCCTTCCAAGTCCCGATCTTCGATAAAGATGACACATGTCCTCCACTGAAGTGCTATGACTGTGGGACCGTCGTGCTTCAGGATTTCGCGACTTCTCCTATCTTGAGTTTCTCATCACCGAGAATCCCGCTATGTCGATCCCCGATGCACGTGTGAACTCTCTCCTCCACGTCACCTCTTTCTCGTCGCTCTATCGGGTATCGGGAAATCACGACTTCTAATGCAATGATTCCTTTGTATGCAGGAACCCCAAAATGTCGAACTCTGACTCTTTCATATCCTCGGACACGTGTCCCTGAAATCAACGGCTCTGACCGTGTCGGGAAATCACCGATCGTGATTCCTATATGCAAGAGTTTCACGACTCCAGAAACCCCAATTCTCCGATGAGATAAACCCTGACTCTTCTCCAAATGTCTGACATGTGTCCAGTCAAGATCCATGGCTGAGATCCTTTCTCAGGATTTCAAGAATACACGGTCTCGATTCTCTTGTTCAGCAAAACCCCGATGACCTTGATATCCGATAACTCCTCTAGGAATCCTCCTCTGTTAGCTAGGGCTTAAACCCGCCGCAACTTCCCGAGATCTAACGGCTGACGGGAATTCGTCGATCTCCTCTGCGAATCCTGACCGTCGATTTCTCCCTCCTTGAATATTTTTCGAGAATGGATAAGTGTTCCTTCTCAGCACTTGCCCTTCAACGCCTATCTTGAAGTTCTTACTTGGAGCGTTTCACGGCACAACTTATGGTGCTCTCCTTTGACGATACCACGAAGGTACTATACCTCCTGAGATTTTCCACGCTGATTCTTCAGTAGAACTTGCCTTCACTCCTTGCGCCCAACATTCAACGACTTCCCAAGCATTGAATCTTTCCGACTCTGCGCACTTCCTGCAGCAACAGTCTTCGATTTTCCTTTGCTCAGATTCATAACTGAGACTTCTTCTTCAGCCTGTGCACTCCTTGCATGGCTTCAACAACCTACTTCCACTTCCGGCTGAATGAGAACAAAAGTTAAACTACTGAGCCTTCATCAACGCACTCCTTGCGGATGAATTCAACTACACACCTTGCAAGAATCTCCTGGCTCAGATAGAGAAACAATTGAAACTCATTCCATCTCCCCTTCAGCCTTCAAGTTGAAACATGAAATCACATGCACAGCATATACAAAGAAAATGCATATCAAGAAGCAAACATTCATGAGCACAACATCAATACACAGAGAAAACAACACCAACCGTGAGCTTGAATTAGAACTTTCTTCTATAAATTCAAATGCCTGTACATGGGTGTTCTTCATACCATATTCTCTTCTTGCTCCTCTCTTCTCCTGAATGCTTCCATTCTTCACTATTATATTACAATGGTACAATGAGGGTGTCTATATCCGTTTTCCCTCTCGAACTCTAAACTATCAAATCTAGACTTAAAATCCTATCTACCAGCATTAACTAGATTAAATGCCTACTATCTACTTCAGACAAGAGCGTATGGCTTGAGGTCTGATACAATATACAAAATGTGCTCCTTCATAAATGGTTCCTTGAAGGTTTGGTGCTTCATTTCCAAAAAGAAGTTTTCAAAGAAATATGTCATGTGTTAAAAAAAAACACATGCGCTGGCTCCACGCTCGCTTTAGTAGTTGCGATGCTCGTGCATCATAGTCTCAACTCCTGCATCTATGTTTCCGATAATTTGATTTAAAGGATGATTCTTCTGTACTCGCCTGCTAGGTGTCTTTGGAGACACTTGTTGAACTTTCTCTTATGCTTCTGTCAAATTCTCTTCATCTTCGTCTTCTACTTATTTTTCATCTTCTGCTTCCTTTTCGAAAGGTTGTTCCATTGTTTTGTTTTCTTCTTCCTTTGATTTTGGTCTGCCTATTTCATTAATTTTTATGTTGATGCTTTCCACAACTTTGTTCAATCTCATATTGTAACACTTGTATGCTTTCCTTGTACTTGATTATCCAACAAGTACTCATTTGTCCACACGACAATCAAACTTTCCCATTCTTCCATATTCTCTTTTGAAGTAGCATTTGAATCCAAAAACTATGAAGAGCTTCACATTTGTTGGTATTACTTTCCATAGCTCATAGGGAGTTTTGTCGTTGTTGTTTCTGAGAATTACTCTGTTTTGAATGTGAACTGTTGTATTCACTTCCTTTGTCCAAAATATATCTATCAATTTGGAATCCATTAACATTGTTCGAGCCATTTCCTGTATTGTCGTGTTCTTTCTTTCAACAACTCCATTTTGTTGAGGTGTCCTAGTGTTACACATTATTTTCGTCATCCCTATGACTGTTAATGATGTAAACCTATATGTTTCCTTCAGAGGGGTCAGTGGCCTGAATTCCTAAAGAAAGAAGAGAGAAGAACGTTTCCTGAGAAAAGAAGTTGCTTTTTCCTTTTTAAAAACCCTGTAAAAAAGGAAGTTCGTAGGCTGCTTATGTATTAGGGTGCGATAATGCCTGATTCTCGCAAGATGCATCATAGCTAGGGTGCAAACAGTTCGCAGGTTGCACTATAAGCAGGGTGCGAGAATGCTTACACGTGGGAAAAACAAGTGTTTCTTGAATCTTCTAGAAGGAGAAACTTCCATGGTGAGGTGGCATCCGAATGGTTTGGATCTTACTCGCTTTCATGATTTAGTGGGATCATCCTAACCTCCTCACCTTATCCTCTTCAACTTATAAAAGGAGAGGAGC
>ML778045.1:222687-251567 GCA_009831015.1 Picea engelmannii
AAACAACATGATGTATACTATCCATTCATGGGTGTTGTATATGCATGTGCATTTTCCTTCATGTCCAAATACCTTTATCAATCTTGCGGTCCAAAACCCATGACTAGGGTTGACATCAATGACAATAATCAATCTTCCAACAACAACCACCTGTCCTTGCCCCTTCCACCTGCCCTCAAGTAGAAGTAGAATGATGGAAGCACTATCACACTATCACTGTGATATATACTGCTGTAAACTTGTACCAATAAACCTAAACCATGCATAAACCATGCATCAACCTGTACCTCAACCTATAATCAACCTGTACCATAAACAAGTGCATCAACCATGCACCAACCTGTACCAAACAACCTGTAATTAAAATGTACCATAAACAAGTGCAACCAACCATGTACCAAGTATGTACCAATCATGTGTCAACTACTCATCAATTGTGATTCATCAATATGTACCAACATCATCAACTATACACCTCATGTATGCGCCAACTCATCAACTACTTGTCTCAACCATGTACCCAACATGTACCTTAACCAAAAGCCCTCATCAATTTCATCATCCAAATATGATTTGTAACTCTATAATAGACCTAGTGTATATGATCACATACCTGCAAACCTTCCTTAACTTTAACAACAAGAGACTAGCATTTTCATCAAACTTTTCTTTAGTCTCACATGACTAGTTTTAGATAAGTCAACAACCCTAACTTGAAATAATCATAAATGTGTACTTGTAATGAATAAAGATATGAAACTGATACACAATGTTATTCAATATTTTTTATACAATTCCTCCAGGTGTCACTACTTGTAACCTCTTATGAAAGGATTTATAGAAAAAATGGCATACCTTGCTGAATTCTGGCTTATTCTAGAGAGCGACCTTGTAGAGAGTGCCCCACACAGAATATTTGTTGAATCGATATGAAAATGTTACAAAGCATACTAAAGACTATAATCTAACCAAAAAATTTATTATTACTTAATTTGTATCTGTTATGAATAATTTATGATGTTTTTACCCAAAACACTTGTTTTAGACTAGCTTCAGGACTAGCCACAAACCCTATTTTCCACAGAGTGTAACTCAAAAAATAAAACGACCCACAAGATTATTTTTTTACCACAGATGGATATGTTTCCTCAATGGAATAGAAATTTCATGGTCTAAATCATTCTATAAATTTTTTTTTGCGAAAATGATGAGATGACCTGTAAATAACATACCTTAGAAAGCATCATCAAAGAATTTATCCTTCCTTGAATTCCAGCCTTCTTTTCTTCACCTTCCCTCAAAAATTAGGATTAGATATCCTTTGGTTACCTCATACACCTATATATATTCAATATTCTCAAGTGTGATCTAAAATGAGAGAGCCTTGCCTCTTATTTATACTCTCCAAGTAGCTTCCTTAAAAACATCTTCTAGGTCACTTTGCCCACTTTCCTTATACTAGGGTTAACCCACTTCTAATTTCTCCATCAAATTTATTATTTAAATAATTTATTTTGTATTCACTTTGAATTATAGTACACTCATCACTTCACTTTATTATTTACATTCTAAAATCTCTTAAACCACTTTGACTACTTTGACCTTTTGGGGCTTCTAGATGACATATGAGGGTCCTCCAACTTCGTAAGGCCATAACTCTCAAACCGTGAGGAGTTATGTGATATTCCACATACCACCAGAAATGAAATGACATGTAATATTCATATAGAATAGTATTACCTAAAAATATATTAAAACTCATACCATTATCCAACAAGCAAACTTGGGTCCATTACCCAAACCTGGGTTCTCCAACTTCTCATGGCCATAACTCTCTAACCGTGAGGAGTTATGTGACGTTCCACATACCACCGGAAATGGAAATGCAAGAACTATCCATATAGGATCGTTTCACTGACAAATTCACTTACCTTCATCTCATTATTCCACAAATAAGCATGGGTTCTCCCACCATACTTATAGGATAACTCAATCCTCAAAGCATCTTCCCATAAGGGATTTCACCATAAGGGAACCACTTTGGAGTTCATCCATTTGTAATTATTATCAACCATGACAAGAAAATAATGAATCATATTTACATAAAACTAAATTGGTTCCATTACCCAAACCTTTTTGATATCGGGCTTTATTCAAGGGTTGACATCAATGACAACCAACCTTAATCAACAATCTAAAGGTTCATCAGCCCCAAAAAGACAAGTGGGATCATCCGAAGATTGCATAGACATGACCACTTTATCAATCAATGGTCGAATAGGATGTGAGGAAACCTCAGAAGACTCAGAATTAGAAGAGATTTTATACAGGGCACACAATCTTCGTGCCTCTGGAAGGCCATGGCATATATGCGTAAGGTGATCTCCCTTGAAATGATTACAAGGGAACTTAGGCTTATGTCCTATCCGTCTAGGTTTCTCAATAGAATCAATTTCTCTAGCATGACTAGGAGTGGTTGGTTGCATATCACTCATATGACTCTCATTGATGAGACTCTCTCCCCGAGCATGAATTGCAATGGTTAGTTTCACATCTCCAACATGAATTGCAGAGGTTGGTGATAACTCTCCAGCATGACTAGCAGAGGTTGGTTGTTGAACTCTAGTATGACTTGTAGGGACTAGGTTCATTCCCCTACCATGACTTTCATAGGATTTTTTTTGGTCTTCAACATGACTTGCAAAGTTTAAAGACCTATCTCTAACATGACCCACAAAGGTTGGTGATTTCTTCTTCCTATTCTTCGTCTTTCTATTTCATTTAGACTTCCAGTTACTAGTAGTTATACTTTCACTAGAGAAGGTAGAAGGAGGAGGATATGACTTCATTTATAAAGTAGCATCAACATCATGCCCATCACATAAGGTTCTTAACTAAGAAGCATCAAGAGCATTCAAGACATTTGGAATGGTATCCAACCAAACCAATAATCCCACATTCAACCTAGGAATGTACAACTTGGCCATCAAAGGGACACCAACATTTCCAAAGAAATGAAAAGTACAAGAATCCCCTTGGGAAGGGGTTCCTTGGTTGGTATCATCAAGAAATTTTTCCATGAATATCTTATGACCAGGTTCTTCCCTTGCAGAATCGTTCAAGTTCGTAAAAGTATCACACACTAATTCTGGTAAATCAGTTGTATAAAAAAGAACTCCTATAAAAAGGTGGCTCCACATTTCTAAGAGGAAGATCGAAAATTCCTCATGACCAGCAAAGTGGGAGGTATACCACCTTAGGTGAGAGACCCAAAGCAATGTCTAACTAACTTTCTATGGAAAACTAGAGAGCATCGAGCACACCACTAAGAAGAAAAACTTAGAAAAATATAAACCAAACAAACCACCCTTCTGAATGTTTTCGACCCAAGGAGATGAAGTCATGTTCATCCAAAGCATTCACAAAGGAAAACAATTGGTTAGGAGAAATAGTTACCCAGACCTCTGACCAATGGTCCCTTCGGGTGTTTCCCAAAGAGTATAGAGTTTTTATTAAGTACCACGATACACCCCTCGCAGTCACATATGTGTCAACCTATATAATGGAAACTAGGCCACCAACTTGTAATAAAAAACCAGGGGGGTGCATTCGACAGTCGGGGAAGTGTCTGAGCAGGGTAACTAAGCCTGAATATCCTCCTGAGGCCTAAAATACAATAGAACCATAATCACTCTTAGAGTACCTTGGATGGATCCAAGTGTCTCATAGGCTTAACACAAGTCGATCCACTAATTCTATAGGATTCACCCCCAATACACACTCTCCCAAATGCTTTGGTGTGATCAGGAGTGGATATCTCCATCATTGTCCTCCCTGTAGCCTCATGTTTGACTCCTGTGTGAGAGGAGCTTCCTGAATTGAGTAATTACAAAGTGGTTTTTTCACGCCCTAGCATAGACACCTAAGTTAATTTTTGGTTTGCCTTGGAGAGTTTACCTCTCCACACCTAATCCAAGGCCCTAGCCTAAGCTATTGGTGAACCCTAGAAATTTTTTTACTAATATATTTTCGATTAATGCGTTCATTTTAGGGGATTTTCTTACTCAAGGAACGAAAGTGAAACTTATGTTGTTTGAGACTCTTGTGAAAAAGAAACTAATTATAACACTGAAAAAGAATACTTTACACTAATTCTACAAATGAAAAAGAGTTTCAAGAAAAAAGAATGAACAATCCTTCAAATTTAAAAATTCAATCTTTGCTACTTTCCATGCAAAATGCACCATGCAACTTTCGAGTGAAACAAAAGAGAAAATGAAAGGATTTTCTTTCTTGTTTTTTTTTTTGAAATTCTTTCAAGATGAGAAGAAAACACAATACTATGCTAATTCATTTTCTTTTTCAAATAATAATGCAAAGGAATGCAAAGAATTAAAGAGACCTAAACAACTAGGTTTTTTTTTTTGCTTCCAATCAAAGCAGAACTAACAAAAGATGCTAAAAGAAAATTCATAATGTACATTTTTTTTTTTAAATTGCAACTCATTTTTCTTAAAATTCAAGCGAAAAATAAGCCAAAAATATTGGAAACACAGAGAGACAAGACGATTTCTTTTTTTATCTCATAAACAATTTGATCCTGCAAATTGTATCAATCCCAAACAACAGAGGCTTCTATAACTCAAGAAAACCTGGGACCCACAAGTTTCCTGTAGGAAAGGAAAATATTTTGAAAAAAATCTCCAAAATAACAGAGACGCGTGTTGTGAATGGCCATCCTGAGTATATACACGGGCTATATATAATGCAAAATGAAAATGTATGTGTCTTTTATAGAGAACAAGATGCATACACCTGTGTAAATTTAAAAAAAAAAATTGGAAAGACAACCTGGGAAAGGGAAGCTAGTAGGCACCAAGAAGGTGACGAGGCACCCAAACTGACTCAGAACACTCAGAAAACTTAGAAATAAACTCAAAAATAAAATCTAACCAAGATCTCCCACTAAGACCCTAGAGACACTCCCCAGTGGAGTCACCAATTCGACTAGTGGGGAAAATCCCTCTATTACTATACTGGGTCAGAGTATAGGTAGAGCATTTATCACCCTTAAAAGACGATTCTACTTCTAAAATACCCCAAAAAATATAAACTCAAAATACAAGAGAAGGAAAAGAGAGTGTACCTTAGATCCTTTCGGTTGGTGTTGACCTCCTTCTCCTTTGTAGTTTCTTGGGTTGCTGGTCTCCTCCCAAATATGACCTGCAAACAATTTAGACAATAAAACTACAAGATATTTTGTCTCTACTTATCAATGTTAGGATTCAGGTATAAATGTAAATGCATTAATCAATTAAGAACAAAAACACAATATTTGGGACAAAAACCTAACTCTTCTATTAAAATGTGAAGATTTCAAAAGTTACAACCTTCTTGTCAGAAGATGCTCTGTGAACCTGGTTTGGGTTCCTCTTACTAATGCTCCAAGTGCATAATTCCTGTAATACCTCTCACAATCAAATGATCTCCTTGGGAAATTAGGAAGGGATTGTATAGGCAGAGGGATGGAGGGGGAATGCTAAGGCCAAATCTCAAAAAGGGATACAAAGATTGGGTTGAAAGGGGAAGGGATTTTCGTAGAGATTCTATGTTCTAATGCTTGATTATGGAATGGGACCCCAATACCACCTTTTATATGACAAAAGGATGGTTTTCTGGTTTGGGGAAGAGATACAATGGGTAAAATGGTTGGGAAACCTCCAATATCCCATTAACTCCGCTAAATTCCTTGCAAATTTTTATTTTTTGCAACTTTTGGAGGTAAACGCGGGTTTTATAGAATGCATCTTGTGTATGTATGTGGGATGTCTAGTATGCAACTAGCATGTGTACGTGGTAAATAGTGTAGCAGGGCGCGTACATGCTCCAAAAAATGGTTTTTTAAAGAGAGATCCTCAACAGTAATTTGGCAAATTGTGTAAGTAAAAAGGCCAATGCCATGTATGCATAGGTATGAAATTTTGGGGCTATAAAACCAACAATAAAAATCATCCATGGACACAACTCAATAAAATATTGATGCAAATGTTCATCTATGCGCTCCTACCAAAATGCAAGATCTCTAATAGATTCAAAATGCCTATTTTCTCTAGACCTACTATGCACTCTTTTGGCTCTATTATAACTTCATGTTAATCCAAAATGAGTTTTGTGTGTATGTACTTATCTGGTGATAACTATGGAAAATTATTTACGTCTACCAAGTCGTGGTCTACAAACTTCAAATTTCCTACCGCACCTAAAATATCTCCTTCAATGATTACCCCCGATGGGATTTTTGGTTCGACAACTTCATACTTTGGCTCCTTTGGTATCTTAACCTACTTTGTTGTTGGCTTCCTGGATGACACATAATCCTTCAGAAAATTAATCAGGCTTGGCCTAACATTGGCGTTCCCAGGGTTTCCTTGAATACAAGTATTGATGTCTTACTCGTGTTGTTTTTCTTCTTCTATGATGAGGCTTATTCTGTCTTCGGTGACAACATTTATCTCTACAACTAAATCATGTATGCAACTTACTTTATTGGATCTATCAAACTCGCTTGGCTCTTTCCGTCTCTCTAAATGCTCGAACAATAATAACCTTTTCTAGTCGACCCTTCATCTACTTTTATATTCTGTCGCTAGTTTTTTCCATTCTTCTTCGCACCCAAATTTGCAGTCTAATACACTTACATTCACATTCAATTTTTTCCCTAACTCTTCATTAACTTTGTATACTCCTACGGATCATACACTAAATTTTCCATCCTGTGAAAATCCTCTTGTCGCTTTTCATTTATGACCACACATCTCCACTACCTCGTCATCATTTTTTCTCTTTAATTCTTGTCCTATCATGTATGTTATTTAATTTTTTTCTCACCATTTGTGCATATATTTGTCGCAATTCAATCCCCCTTCATGTGCATAATTCATTCCTCTTTCTACATCTCTGCAACATTTGTTGGTTTATCTCATTACTAGTTTAACTATTTGGACAATACCTTATGCATAACTTCAACCTTTTGTCTCTTTCCTCAAACTATTTTATTTATTTTATTCTTTTTTTTTTATAAAACACTATAACACATATCCTATGGTACACATATTGTGCACTCATATTAATGCATGAAAGCCCAGTTGTACCTATACATTTTTCAGATGACTATCGTTAACTAGTCCTTCCACAATTTCACCATTCAGTTTCTCCAAGTGAACAACACCTTCCTCTGTTACAAACCTTATCACATATGGACCCAACCAATGCATTTGAAACTTCCCAAGATGCTGCAAAAACATGTTGGCATAGAGACAAACTAAGTCTCCCATCTAGAACTTCTTATATTTAATATGTCTATCATGCCATGCTTTTTCTCTCACTTTCTAAACTTGTTGATGAAAACCTGCAACAAAACGTTCTTCCTTCAATTCTACTAACTATGATAGTATTTTATCTATTGCACATGAATCAATGAGCTCTGTTAATGTGAAAATTCCCAGACTCGGGACAATGAAATCCATGGGAATAACTACTTCCTAGACATATACTAATATGAAAGGTGTTTTTCACATCATCTTATTACATGTGGTCCTTTCTATGGGGAAAAATCCTTCTAATCTGGGTCTAGCCACTAAGCAGATCCTTGACACCTTAAAATATAGAAATGCTTCTATTCTACCCCGAATACTACAAAAACCTAATGTTATTTAAGGGAAAGGAGAAAATATTGAAATGTGTACCTTAATTCCTTCTGTCTATTGAAGATTCCTTCTCATTGTTGTTTGTTCCAAGATTCCAAGCCTCCTCCCAAAGCTTGTCTGAAACAAATTCACAGAACAAACTATGAAACCATCTGTATAACTACCAAGATCATAAAAATGGTTAGTTATTCATGAAACAAATTCATAAACATAAACACAGAGACATAAATATCTAGGAAAAGAAGTTTATCTTTTATTAATAACAAGAATGGAAGCTATGACCTTAATCTTTTCGATGCCGCTCAATGAACCTCTCTTGGCTTCCTCTACTTTGACTCCAAGTGCACTATTCTCAATATGTTATCCTCATGGACAACATGCCAATATAAGGGAAAAGGATGGATGGAAGGGAATGTTGAGGATGAAACTCAGAGAAGAATGCAAAAAGGTAGAAAATTTGGCAGAGTTCTCTTGCCTCCTCTTTGATATATCCAAATGACACCCCTAGGGCCCTTTTTATATGGAGACAATATGGTTAATTCTTTTTAATAAGAGATATAGGAGGTAATAGAGTTAGGAAACTTGACATAGCCCATAAAATCCTCCTGAAAGTGCGTAACCCTTTTAATTTTTGCAACTTTTAGAGTATACCCAGGCTATCAGGATTGTAGCTAGCATATGTACGTGCGATACATATGTAGTAGGGTGCATAAACAATGAAAAAATTTTGTTTTTAAAGAGGAATCTCGGAAAAAATGTTTGGAAAAGGTGTAAATGAATAGGTCAAAGTAACAAATTCATGATAGTGGAATTTTGAGTTATAATAGATACCCCCTAATGTGTGAGGTCATAAGAGGGACTGATGGATGAAATACATTATAACATATTTAATAACATGGGAAATCACTGAGTCGAGTGAGCCCAGACGATTATTCACGAGCGTGTCATCTGCAAGAGAATAATAATAATCATTGAGGCACACATACCCATGCTCAGGAAAAACTAAGCATGGTTTCATATATAGTAATCATGGCCACATGACTAATGTGTAGGCCAATATAAATTGTAGCTGTGAATAATACACAATAGATCTACATCTCAAAATCATCAGAAGATATCCAAATACAATGTGATATGAATCTTCAAGAGGCATCAATGCCTGTAGCTAGAGATGATAGCTTCATTAACTCAAGCAATATCTTTAAGATATTCATAACTCAGGTAGGAGTATAATGGGAGTGTAAAAATCATTATCCTAAGGTATTCGACAAGACATCATAGAAATACTAGAGGATCTCAATTATGAGGTACATAACTTCATTGATTCTAAATGTACACTCGACAAGACTCTGGGGATGGTTGAGTGATGAAGGTCAAGAGACTTATTGTATAAAGGTCGACTCATGTTGTAAGACATTCCCTTGGAAAAGAGCATCACATATGAAAATACTCAAGAATCATGTTATTTAGATAAGCGTGTGGCACATGAGGCGCCACAAACTCTCCATGTGTTTAGAAGAGTAACCAAATGGAGGAGGACACAACTCTATGTAACAAGAACAACTTCCTAAGGCCATACTAAATCCCCAAGTGCTTTGCAGAATGGACTGAAGGATGTGCTTTGTCCAAGGGTGACTAGATTGCTACTAGTAAAAGAGAATGTTTTCTCGTCCCCTCTTTTTGGAATATTTTTTCTTTTTTCCTTTTCATACTTTTAACGAGCTTGAAAAAGAATAAAAGAATTTTATGTTACAAAAGAAGAAATGAGAGTCGCGGGAAAGAAAACTAGTTCCAAGCGCATGGAACATACTAATGCTTAGTGCAAGGAGACATGTGCAGGATAAGGACGCTCAGGAAAATTCCTCCATGGGTCAAGGTGTCAGAACGCAAAGGAACAAATGTTGCAAGGCTTGCACCTACAGAATGCTATGAAATTTTAGCAACAACAGAATGGAGATGACATTAGGCAAAATATGCAAGAGTAAGATATGTAATGTGATTTGTAGATTGACACAATGAGCCTCCTTCAATGTAAAGTTTTATGATCACATAGAAGGTAAGCTCAATGTTTTTTGACTTTTAGAGAGTTTGCAAAAACTAGTAAAAGAAGACTCCAAAGTGAATTTTTTCATAAGTTTAGTCTCCAGGGTCCAAAAAAGAATAAAATCATACCAAGGAGAACTCTTCTGGTCACTAGGACCAGAGTATTCCTTTTTCGTAAATAGTCCAGTCAGTCTGTAAAAGGGTTAAATTTATACCGAAAGGACATCTCTTAAAAACCATTTTAACGAGTGTGATGGAGACAACATCACTCAACTATATTCTCAATTTTAAGGATTTTTAAAAGAGATTAACTATAGACTCACTCGTCTGTTTTCGTAATTTAGTCTCCTGAGCCTGAAAAAGTATAAAACATAACTTAGGAGAACTCTCCCAATGATACATGTCTCTCGAGGTGTACCTTTTTCTTGGGTAATCTATTGGTCGGAAAAAGGGTTAAACTTATGCTAAATAGATGTTATTTCTAGACCAATTGATGAGTGTGAAAGAAACAAGGTCACTCAATGATCTTTTCTTGTTTAGGGATTCTGAAAAGGGCTTAAAGAAGAGTCCAAGGGTTTTCCTTTTTCATAAATAATCTCCAAGGCCCAAAAAAATGATAAACCAAAACCACAGAGAATGGCTCTTTTTTCGCAAATTTAGTCCCTTAGGCCCAAAAAAGGGTTAAACTTACACCTAAGAATACTCCCCTAGAGAAACTTAGCTTCTAGGGAGTACCTTTTGCATAAAATTATCCATCTGGACCGAAAAATGGTAAACTGTCATCGAACAAATGTGCCTTCAAATTTCACTTTGATGAGTGTGAAGGGAAATAAGATCGCTCGACAATATTTTGAATTTTAGAGAGTCTGGAAAGGGATTCAAGAAGACTCCAGGGGGGCTCTTTTCCTTAAGTAATATGAACGAGGCCGAAAAGGATAAATGATTTATCGTTAGATATTACTTTCAAAGTTTAAGTGAGCTTGAAAGACAACAAACCATGCTCTTGGGGATTCCCTTGGGTATAGGCCAGAAAAAGATGAAGAAGAAGGATGAGGCTTCAACACAAAGTCATGGTGGGACTAAAGGGACTCCCAAGCCTACAGAAGACTCACAGCATGGATTCGATAATGCAAGACAAGGATCTATCTAGGGCATCCATGGAGAGGAAGGATCTACCACCTAATTACAACACTTCTAAAGAAGCATAGAATGTTTTGTGTTAGAATTTGGTGGGATCGACCCTATGGAAAACAAGAAATCATCACTAAAATTCAATATGTAAGTAGCTAAAGGCCTACCCTATATGGAAATGTAGAAAATGTAACTTCATCAAAGGATGGTATAAGTAGTACCCATGTATTAAAAATATTGAATCTGAAGGACATAAGACTTGTAGATGACCAAAAAATCCCAAAAAAGCATCAAAACATCCATTGACCAAACCATAGGGATGGAAAAAGATCAAAACTAGGTCACCACAAGGTCAAAAAACCTATAAATAGAGGTGAAAGAGGTCATTTTCACCATTGTTGTTTGACAAAAAACAAAAATAGAAAAAAACCTCCTTCTTCAATTTCACATTTGGAGAGATACAGTGAATAGAATCGACTCATTCTTGAACAAAGTAAGTACTCTTCCCTTTCTCTTGCAATTTCATTCAATTTTCATGGTTTTTAGAGAAAAAAGGGGGCCACTCTCCCTAAAATTTAGCATGACTGTGCACAAGTTGAGATAAATTCATAACGCCTACATCCATGTCTTTCTTCAAAATAGGGTGTGTATATGCTCTTAAAAAATGAGAAAAATCAAGGCACTAACTCCAAAAAAAATCCATGACTCGGGATGTACATGCGTTGGAGAGAGAGAGAGACCATGAGTAAGTGGATCAAATAGTTGAAGAGGCCCCTGTAACTGTATCCATACTAAACAATGTGGATTATGGAAATTTTTTTGTTGTCCATTCATGAGGGCCCAACCAAGACTACTGAATCACCTTGTTGAGTATTGGAACCCTGACGCAGAGGCCTTTATTCTACATGGCCAAGATTTGACAATTTCTATTGAAGACATTTACTTATTTATCTATCTCTCTAGGAGGGGGGAGCTAGTAAAATTGGAAACCTTTTCTCCAGGGCCATATCACATAGCCCATTACGTTGATATGTATTGTGAAGCTGGCACAGAGAAGATCGGAAATAAAGTCCCCATTCAGAAGATAGAGAACCTTGGAATGAGAGAAGTATTGTACTTGATTGGGAGGATTACTGGATCTATGGCTCTACATCAAGCTTCTTGTGTTCAATTACATTTTGCAGTGAAGTAACTGCAGTCGATGATCTCTGATTGGAGCATGATGATGCTCAATTATATGAAAATACAACTAACAGAGTGTAAACTGAGAAAGAATAGAAACTTTGTATTCGGGACAATATTTTGTGCATTCATTTTTTAAAGAGTGTCAGGCCTAAGGTTGAAGGAGAGCATACGAGGGCATGTAGCCATCAATATGGCACTATGTAGATGGGTCGCTTCAATGCCCCACCAGGGAGCAGGGGGATTTCGAGAGTCATATGATGGTGATTTCTTCGATTGGTGGAGCGATAGATCCCAACCATCGACGATTATCCCTATGTAGGGATATGTTTCTTGAAATTTCCTGAGATTCCTATGCCCCGTGGTGCAGCTCACGGTGAGATAGGTACATACTCATATATATATTTTTTAATTTTTAAAATTTCATTTACGAGAAAGAAAACATATTTTTTTTTAATCTCATGGTACTAACTCAAATATTTTTTTATGTATATATGTGGGACCAGTGCGACCAAGAAACCTCCCCCATACTAGGTGTCATTCTGAAGAGTAGGCCTATCTAGGAGGAGTCATAGTAGTAGCATGACCATCATCAACAAAGGTTGAGAGAGTATTAAGGAAGGTAGACAATAACTTTACATCCCTTACCTGGAGCATGTCAATGATAGAGATCAAGTATTTTTTGCCCTCTATGCAACCCCATATCATGGGAGTACCTAGGGCATGGGTCTAGTTATCCTGACATCTAGCCAATGTTGTAGTACATTATAGCAGGGCCAATAGGCCTAGATATTAGACTAGAAATCGACATCATGCATGCTAGAGTGCCCATTTTTGTATCTCTCTATGTATTGAGGGCTTAAGACAATGTATTATTGACACATGGATGCCTATGGCCCACATTTTTTACTTTGAAATCACTTTTTGGACATGCTATTTATATACATATGTTTTTTCCTTATGAAGTAAATATCTTTTGTACAAATATATTTACATGTGTGTGTATGTGTGTGCTCTTATATTTATGTGTGTGATGGATGCCAATCTAAAACATGATGTGTTAATGCATTAGTTGATTGATTAGATGTCCTAGGAACGTGAATATATGTAATATAATCAAAATAACGTTCTAAGAGATGTACCCTAAGGAATCATCGGTGAAGGTTGGGATCGTGGGCCCGATACGCTCCATTTAACTGTGATATTACCAGTTGAGCATCTAGATGAAATCGAAGGTGAGAAATACCATGTGATAATGCATCACATATTGATTCTATTACAACATTGTACTTGGAAACATTATTGGTTGATTCTCCTATAAAAACACCTCTCGAACATACCAAATGACCAGTGGACATGAAGATCACTCAAGTTGCGGAAGAGAGCCTCTAAGTGTGTCGAATTGCACCGTTTGTGAACCAAACATAAACCTCAAATTCACTTGACATCTGCCACAATGTAGAAACAAAATAAACTACACATCCATAAAACAAAAAGATATTAAAATGTATAAATAAAAATATACACTATTTACAATAAGTCACACTCAAGTGACCAACCTAAGAATAAAAATTCTTAAGGTAGATCCCATTTTTGGGCTCAGCAAAATAATTACCTTTGAAGTCAACCAATTCATAAGCACCTTTTTCCAAAACTTTCTTAATAATAAACAGTCCAAACCACATGGGTTTAAATTTGTCGACCCCCAAGGGATATTTATCATGATCATTGACCAAGACAATATCACCTTTAGATAAAAATATAGGGTGGACCGACCGATCATATTGACACTTGACATTTTTTTTATGAGCCTCTTTAGCCAAGGATGCATCTCGACGTTTTTCATTGATCTGCTCAAAATAGACAAGATACTCTTCAAGTCTAGTTGTGTTGGGAAGTAGTTCAACTACCAACTTTAGAGAAGGAATCTAGCACTCTATGGGAAATAATTCCTCTGGCCCGTAAATAAGTTGGAAAGGAGAGAAACCTGTAGCGGTAATGAAAAAAGTTTCATATGCCCAAAGTGATGAATATAACATCCAATACCAATTAAACTTGGCCGAATCATTATTGTTCATTGAAGAATAGTCTTAAGAGACTTATTGACAGCCTCCATTTGAACGTTTACTTGTGTATAGTAGAGTGATGGATTTTCTTTCTTAAAACCAAGATTTGATGTTAAATCAGTCATCATCTTATTCTGAAGGTGACTTCCATGGTCTGTGAAAATCTCTTTTGGTATATTGAACCTAGCAACAATCTAGTTGAAAACGAAAAGTTTTGTCACTTCCCTGTCATTACTAAATGTTGGCATGGCTTCAATCCATTTAGTGAAGCATTCTATTGCCACAATGATATAATGATTCCCCCTATAAGAATCTAAGTGGAATTTAGTGAAATCAATTCCCCACTTAGTGAAGAGACAAACAACAATAATAGGAAACATAGGAGCATGGTGTGCCTGCATTTTCAGGGAGAATATTTAACACGGGGACACTTCTTAACCAACTCTATACAATATTTGATTGAGTGCTAGAATTATCCACCATGAAGGATTTTTTGGGTTGTTTCCAACCCTGAAAAGTGACTGCCACATGCTCCAGTGTGGCAATCGTTCAACACAAGCTCTCCCTCTTCATGAGTCATACAACGAGGGAGAACGTAGTAAACTTCTTGACAATATAAAGTATCATTGATGATAAGATAATTTTGTGCTTGTTGGTGTATCTGTCGATGTGCATCATGAGAAGAAGAGGATGGACACTTTAGATTCTAAAGATACAAAAGTATATCTCCATACCAAGGGTTAGAAGATGCAATAAGAAAGAGATCCTCATTGATCAATGACTCTTCAGGAAAATTACTACTACTCTCAATTGGAAGTTTTGAAATTAAATTGGCAAAGGCCAAATACTTATTAGACATCGTCAAAACAAATTCCAAATCAAATTCTTGAATAATGACTATCCATCAACTAATCTTCGCGTTGATGACCCGTCGTGTCAACACATATTGAAAAGTATTAATGATGGCTATGATGGTGGTCTTTGATAGTAGAATATAATAACGAAACCTTTGGATAGAATGGATAGCTACCAAATCCTGTTTCTCAACATGAGTGTAGTTGATTTATGTTCTGACTAAGCCTCGACTGAGATAGTGGATAACGTTTTCCTGGAGCATGCCATCCTCCTAAACCAAGACCATACCGATGGTAGACTCTATTGCAGGAAAGTATACCAATAAATATTTTCCATAATCATGATGGATGAGCAGAAGGGCAAACGTCAGGGAACTTTTTAACACTTCAAAAGAGCAATGAGATGCTTCATCCCAGAATAATGGGACCCCTTTTTTCAAAAGATACATAAACCCTTTAGTTATTTCGGCATAGTTAGTAACAAATCATCGTAGATAGGTATCGTTCCCCTGAAGACTCTAAAGTTGCGGAGGCAACTGAACTATTGCCTCAACCTTAAGAGGATCAACCATGATCCATTTAGTTGACATGATAAAACCTAATATATGTCCCGACATAACACAAAATCTACACTTGTTTGGATTTAGGCGAATCTGGTAGTAGCAACACCTCTCAAAAATAAGTCGAAGGTGAGTGGGATGATCAGATCTCTTATGAGAACATGATGCTATATCATCAAGATATTCCTCAAATATATGTCTGAGGTCATGGAAGGAGAACGACATGGCCCACTAAACAATATCTCCAAAAAAATTTAGGCCAAAAGGAATTTTCCTATATGTAAACGTACCCCAAGGACATATCAAAGTAGTCTTATGTTGATACTCGGGCTTGATATGAATATGATTGTACCCTAAGAAACTATCCATAAAATAAAAACTTCATAGCCCACACATTCATATATAATCTAATCAATGAATGGGGTAGGAAAGTTATCTTTTTGGAATTCTTTATTCATATCACAAAATTCCATGCACACATGAATCGTACCTTGTTTTTTATTGACAGAAACAGGGTTTGACACCCATTCCATCGATTGAGTCAGGTAGATGAAACCGACCTTAATCAATTTCTCTACCTCATATTTGATAGTCTCTTCCTTGCGAGGGTTGACTAGAAGAAGCTTCTGCCAGATAGGATTAGCATCGAGATAAGTCATAATTTCATGTTTGAATATAAACAGGTCAATTCCTAGGATTTCCTCATAAGAATAGGAAAGAAATGTCACGAAAATCTTTAAATAACTTAGTGTACAAATAAATATCCTTGGGGGAACAATCTGCTCTGATGAAGATGTTTTCAACGATGCCAGGGGTTTTAGACATGTCAATTGGAATCTTTTTATCTATACTCACCATGTTTCCTTCGGAATTGATTCTCTACATAGCCAAAGGATTAATAGGATAGGTGACATCTCCATTCATGGTCATGGTGAAATATCCCCCTTCAACTCTCCTAATCTTAGGTAAGAAGTATGACCTATGATGAATATCATCCCAAGGCCTATATGAATCCTTCATTTCCTATAAAATTTCCCCATCAGAGGGCAAGGCCAAGTCCAAAGGATCGTGAGAAGTGAGAGACTCTTGAGAAACAATAGGCTCTAGAACAGGATCTAGCTCTTGAGGGGAAGTTGGATCGGAGTTGGTCAAGGTTTTCTAAACAATATTGTGTGCAACCTCAGTTGTGGATAGGGTCATAGCCATGCTAGAATGCTCTAACCCTTTCATCGAATCCTATGGGGAAGGTAAATTCAACGGATCATTAAAATAAGTCATTCAAAAAGAATATACTTGAAATATCACAACCTTAGGTTGATCAGGGATAGCCGAAATAAACTTGACATCATTCGAAGGTGGAGGAAAATCAAAATTTCCCATTAAATATGGAAATAATCCAGCACCTAAGTTGACAGTACCTTATTGCAAGTTATCAATCATCGGGAATGTGGATGCCCCTGATGAATGGTCAGGATGAGAGAAGGATAATGGATCAATGGTTACTATCCTACCTTCATGAGAAAAACATAAGACATGAAAAATAGAGGATAAAACCATTGTAATTGTGTTAATCCAACTTTCTCCCAACAAAATGTTGTAGTCGAGAGGCGCATCGATTACTTCGACCTTGACACACATAGTTTTTCCCTCCAACTACATGGGGAAGGAGGGGATCATGCCATATGGTATAAAGGAATTGTCGTCAAACACATTTAGAAAAGTAGGATATGGACACAACTCAGGTTGACCAATATCCTTCCAACATGCCAACGACATAATGAAAGTTGAGGAACCCTCTGTTGGATTACTGAGAGGGTGGGTGAATCAGTAATAGAGAAATTTAATCCTTTTTAACCATATAATCCAAGTGTTATATCAATGAAGCATTATCATTCAATAACTGCAGAGTAAATAAGCAATGAACAAATGAACAATCATACACATACACAGTAAACCAGTGTTTTACGTGGAAACCCAAAGCGAGAGAAAACCACATAATGATTTTTCTTATATGTCTTGAAGAATTACATTCATTGGAAGCACCAAATTCCTTTGTTTTCCAACTGCAACTGGAAGGAGGCTCCAACCCCCTAGTTTCTCAGGCTACAACCTGGGGGAAGCTCCAACTCCCCAATTCTATGGCTACAACCAGAAGGAGGCTACAACCCCCTATGTTCTCCAGCTACAACCGGAAGGTGGCTACAACCACCTCTCCTTCCCCATCCAACCGCCCTAAAGTAGAAGTAGAATGATGGAACCATTGTCACACTATCACTGTGAGATATACCGTTGTAAACCTGTACCAATAAAACTGAACCATGTATCAACCATTCATCAACCTGTACCTCAACCTGTAATCAACCTGTACCACAAACAAGTGCATCAACCATGCACCAACCTGTACCTCGACCTGTAATCAACCTGTACCATAAACAAGTGCATCAACCATGCACCAACTAGTACCAACCAACCTGTAATCAACCTGTACCATAAACAAGCGCATCCAAATATGTACCAAGTATGTACCAATAATTTTTCAACTACTCATCAACTATGATGCATCAATATGTACCAACATCATCAACTATACACCTCATGTATGTGTCAACTCATCAACTACTTGTTTCAACCATGTATTCAACATGTACCTCAACCAAAATACCTCATCAATTTCATCATCCAAATCTTATTTTTATATCTGTAGTATACCTAGTGTATATGATCACATTCCTATAAACCTTCCTTAACTTTAACAACAAGAGACTAGCATTTTCATCAAACTTTTCTTTAGTTTCACATGCCTAGTTTTGGATTAGTCAACAACCCTAACTTGAGGTAATCATAACTTTGAAACTGTAATGTATAAAGATATGAAACTGATACACAATATTCTTCAGTGTGTTTTATGTAATTCCTCCAGGGGTCACTACTTGGAACCTCTCAGAAAACGAGTTATATCAAAAATGGCATACCTTGCTGAATTCTGGCTTATTCTAGAGAGTGACCTTGTAGATCGTGCCCCGCATGAAATATTCATTTAATTGATATTGAATTATTACATTGAATACTAAATACTGTACCCTAACCAACCCATTTGGTCTCACTGAATTGGGATCTGTTATGAATAATTTATGACATTTTTACCCGAAACACTTGTTTTTGACTAGTTTCAAGACTAGCCACAAACCCTATTTTCCACGGCGTGTAACTACCAAAATAAAATGAACCACAAGATGAATGTTTTACCAAAGATACTTGGGTATTTTTTCTCAATTGGATAGCAATGGCATGGTCTGAATCATTATAGAAAAAAAATTATAGCAAAAATGGTGAGATGACCTGTAAATAACATACCTTAGAAAGCACCATCAAAAGAATTTATCCTTCCTTGCATTTTGTCCTTCTTTTCTTCACCTTCCCTCAGAAATTTGTCTTAGATATCCATGGTTACCTCAGACACCTATATATATTCAATATGCTCAAGTGTGATTAAAATGAGAGATCCTTGCCTCTTATTTATACTCTCTAAGTAGCTTCCTTATAAACATCTTTTAGGTCACTTGGCCCACTTTCCTTATTTTAGGGTTAACCCACTTCTAATTTCTTCATTAAATGTATTATTGAAATAATTTTTTTGGTATTCACTTTGAATTATAATACATTCATCACTTCACTTTATTATTTACCTTTTAAAATCTCTTAAACCACTTTGACTACTTTGACCTTGTGGGGCTTCTAGATGACATATGAGGGTCCTCCAACTTTGTAAGCCCATAAATCTCCAACCGTGAGGAGTTATGTGACATTCCACATACCACCATAAATGGAATGACATGTACTATCCATATAGAATAGTATTACCTTCAAATCTAGCAAAAATCATACTGTTATCCATCAAACAAACTTGGGTCCATTACCCAAACCTGGGTTCTCCAACGTCACATTGTCATAACTCTCTAACCGTGAGGAGTTATTTGACGTTCTACATACCACAAGAAATGGCATGACAAGAAATATACATCTAGGATATTTTCCCTAACAAATTCATTGTCCTTCATCTCAATATTCCACAATTAAGCATGGGTTCTCTTACTTCGCAAAGCGTTTTCCCGTGAGGGATTTCACCATAAGGGGACCACTTTGGATTTCATCCATATTTACTTATTATCAACCATGAAAAAAAATAATGAGTCATATTTACATCAAACAATCTTAGGTCCATTACCCAAACCTTTGTGCTACAGGGCTTTCTTCAAGGTTTGACATCAATGACAACCAACCTTAATCAACAATCTCCCCCTTTGGAATTGATGGCAACACTCTGATACAATACTGAAATCATATCACTCATGCTCCCCTTGGAACCATGCCTCTGTCCTCTACATCTGATACATCTACCTTTGTCCTCTACATCTGATAAATCTCTCCCCCTTTGTCATCAATGGAAAAGGTATCTTTCCATCTGGGGCTACTCCCCTTGACTGAATTGTCCTCTTATGGTGCTTGCTCATGTACATCTAAGACATATAATATAAGCATTCAAAAATAATTCAAAAAGCATTCATTTTGGAGTAGAAATAACTCCAAGTCTTTCGCGAAGATATTCAAAGGATTCCCATGGAAGTGGTTTTGTAAGGATGTTTTCCACTTGTTCTTTTGTGCCCACATACTCAACTCTGATGTTCTTTTCTGCAACTTGTTCCCGTAGAAAGTGATACTTGATTAGAATGTTCTTCATCTTGGAGTGCATCACTAGGTTTTTTGAGATACCGATGGCAGTTGTATTATCACAATATATTGGAATGGGCTCATCATACTCCACCTGTATATTTGTCAAAGTTTGTTTCATCCAAAGAACCTTTGTACAACATGATACTACTGCAATATACTCTACCTCGGTTTTAGATAGATATACTGATGATTTTTTCTTGCTTATCCTTGATATTAGACACTCACCTAAAAGGAACGTTGCTCCACTGATGCTTCATCGATCAACAATACAACCTGCCTAATCTGCATCTATTTAGGCAATAAGTGATAGATATTTTCCTTTTGGACACCATAATCCAAAATCTTTTGTTCCTTTGAGATATCTGAAGATCCTCTTTACTGCTAATACATGTGATTCCTTTGGTTTTGCTTGAAATCATGCCACTTGTCCAATTTCCTGCATTACATCTAGTCTGGATGTTGTCACTAATATCAGGCTACCAATCATTGACCTATATTGCCTCTGATATGTAGACTTCAAATCATCATCTTTTCTCAACTTACAACTAGTTTGCATGGGATTGATAATTGGTTTGCAATCTTCCATTTCGAACCTCTTTAGCATTTCTCTAATATACTTGGTTTGAGAAATAAAAATTCCTTGGTTTATTTGACGTATCTGAAGTCCTAGAAAGAAGGATAGTTCTTCAAGTAATGACATTTCAAATTCATTATTCATGTCTTTTTCAAATTTATGTCTTTACCTGTCATCATCATTACCAAAAATAATATCATCAACATAAACTTCAATTAATAACATATTACCTTGACTTACCTTGATGTAGAGGTTGTTTTCTTCACTTCATTTTCTGAACACTACCTACTGCAGATACTTATACAATCTGGAGTACCATGCTCTAGGGGCCTATTTTAGACCATAAAAGGCCTTATTTTAATTTATACACATAATATGTGTTCTCTGACAACTGAAATCCTTCTGGTTATTCAATGTAGACTTCTTTTTCAAGTTCCACATTCAGAAAACCTGATTTTACATCCATATGATATACTTTAACATTTTGGAGCATGCATAGGCTAAAAGAAAATGGATTGCTTCCATTCTGGAAACTGGGGCAAATGTCTCTTCAAAATCGATTCCTTCAATATGTGCATATCCTTTACATACCAATCTAGCTTTGTTCCTTGTAACTTGTCCATCTTCTTTTAATTTATTCTTGAAAATCCATTTTGTGTCAATCACATTCTTATTCTTCGGTCTTGGAACCAATTCCCAAGTGTCATTTTTTTCTATTTGATCCAATTCTTCATCTATGGTCTTATTCAAAAACTCATCCTTGTTGGCTTCTTCAAAATAGTTTCGTTCAATTGTAGATAAGAGTGTTAGGTGTGTTTGTTCCCGTGAATGGATTCTTCTTCTAGTCTCAAATCCTGCATATTTGTTTTCGATAATCTAATCTGAAGGATGATTCTTCTGTACTTGTTTACTGGGTGTCTTTGGGGACAATTCTGAACTTGCTCTTTTGTTTTTTTCAGATTCTCTTCATATTCCTCTTCTACTTCCTTTTCATCTTCTGAATCTTCTTTGAAATGTTGTTCCATTGATTCATTTTCTTCTTCCTTTGATTTTGGTCTACTTGTTTCATTAATTGTTATGTTGATTCTTTCCACAATTTTGTTCAATCTTAAATTGTAACACTTGTATGCTTTCCTTGTACTTGAGTAACCAACAATTACTCCTTTGTCCACATGAGAATCAAACTTTCCCATTCTGCCATCTTCTCTTTTGATGTAGCATTTGATTCCAAAAACTCTGAAGTGGTTCACATTTGCTGGTCTTCCTTTCCATAGCTCGTAGGGAGTTTTTCCAGTGTTTTTTTTCAGAATTACTCTGTTTTGGATGTGAACTGTTGTATGCACTACCTGTGTCCAAAACAATCTATCAATTTGTAATCCATTAGCATTGTTTGAGCCATTTCCTGTGTAATTTTCATCCATTACGATAATGTTCCTTTGTATCTGAACCAATCTATGAATCCATGCTCTTGTCCACTATCATATATATATCCAAACCTACTAAGTTTTCTTACAAATACATATCTATCCATACTTTCCAAGACTCTACTTGTGCAACTATTCATAATTCTAACCCATTTATCATTATACTATCAAACTATACTTCTTCTAACTGATTGCTCTAAATATTTCTTCTCAAACTCTGCAAGTTGCTCGAAGGATGGTTCTTTGGTCTGTCACAACTATGGCATAGACTCCCCCTGTCTAATATTCATATTACTTGGGATTCTCTAATCTGTATGGCTAAGAGCAATTTCTTCTCTGATGTGTATTCATCATCATCTTCATTGGTAGATTCATCTTCATCGTCGTGGGTAGATTCATTATCTCTATGAACTCTGAATTCTTTCTTTCTATCTGTGGATTCATCTTTCACTACAATGCCTGAAAGTACAATCTCTTGAACATGTTCCTTATTTACTTGCCCTTCCTTTCTTTCAGTTATTTTCCAAACCTTTCTGTATCTGACATCTTTCTTTTTCTCTGTAGAATTTTATTCATCTCATTTTATTTCCAATCTTTCGATCTCTGGTACCTGGTATTTGTTCACCTGTTCTTTCTATTTTCTTATCCATAATTTCTTATATATGATATCCGTATTTTCTTTCATGGAATTATCGATCATGCTTCTACAATCAATGGCTATGTGTCCATATTTATGACATTTGTAACACTCAATGTTACGTGTGGCCACATAGGCACTTATTTCTTGAACATTTCTTTTATAATCCCTGCAATCTACAACCTTATGTCTAAAGTTAGTACAATAAAAACAATGACCATAAAATAAATTTGCATACCTACGTGTGAATGACCTTCTTTGTGGTGTAGTCCTAAATTTTTGTCTTGACTAATCATGATCATGACTGAAGCTTCTTTGTGGGTTGAACATGGATGGTCTCCTTGAAGATATATCTTCAATTGTTTTCTTAGATTCTAGTTTACCATGATTCCTTCCTTTGAGTACTTATGCATACCCCTTTCTATTTTCTTCATTCTTCTTTTCTAGCAACCTAGAGTGCTTCTCTTCATTCTCTATAATTTATGTGGATGTTTCTGTCTCTTCAACGTTCTTTTTGAGCTTGACCATTTCACTTCTCAATGTGACAACTTCTTCTTCAAGATTTTCAACCTCTTCTTCTTTCTTCATTATCTGAGACTTCATGAATTCTTCTATTCTTTTTTCTTCTTCAAGATGAATTTTTAATGTGATTATTTATTCTTAAAGTCCTTTCTCTTCTTGACCAAACTCTGCCTCAAGCTAGTTTAGATCGTTAGTTATTTCCTTAAGATGATCTATCAATATCTTCTCTCTCATTTCTGCTTCTTCCTTTTGTATTGCTATGTTGGTTTCCAAACACTTCTTTTGATATTCAAGATTTTCTTCGATATTTTCGGCTTCTTGTAGTTGAGTTCTTAATTTCTCGATGACCTATTGGGCTTCTTAAACAATGTGAACACTTTCCTTTTGTTTCATCAATTCTTTCTTGAGTAAATTTTTTTCTTTTCTTAGTTCATCTAAAGCACTAATAAATTCTTCTTCATAATTGTCTTCCTTTTCAATTATTTTTTCTGACTCATTTCCTTCATGGAATTCTATTTCAATATGTCCACGTTTTTCACAATTAACACAAAATAACATACCTCTCGTGATTATGTACTCTTCATATTATGAATCTTCTAGACATGGTGAACATAATTCTTCTTGATTTGTATTTGCATCTTCTTTGAAATTTTTTGAATCTGTGATGGGTGAAGAATATATTTCATATGACTTATCCCAAAGTTCTTTTGTTGATGAACATTTACCAACCTTTCCTCTTACCGGATTAGGTAATCCTTCCCAGATGAAATCCATTGTTATTTTGTTATTCTTCCTCAATTCCTTTTTGGCTGCAGTCTTTGTCATTTTTGAACTATCATATCCTGTAACAACTGATAGCCAAATATAATGTCTCTGTTCCTATAAAAATACTTCTGTCCTTATGCTTCACATCTCATAGTTAAAACCATTATGACCATTAAACATTGGTACTCCATTCTCAGAATAATCCATGATCTCCTTCCTTTGGTTAAACTGTTTTCTTAAGGAACCGGCTCTGATACCAATTGTTGGATTACTGAGAGGGGGGGTGAATCATTAATAGAGAAAATTAATCCTTTTTAACCATATAATCCAATTGTTATCTCAATGAATCATTATCATCTGATAACTGCAAAGTAAATAAGCAATTAACAAATGAACAATCATACACATACGGAGTACACCATTTTTTTACGTGGAAAACCAAAGCGAGAGAAAACCACAAAATGATTTTTCTTATATGTATTGAACAATTACATTAATTGGAAGCACCAACTTCCTTTGTTTTCCAGCTGCAACTGAAAGGAGGCTCCAACCCCCTAGTTTCTCAGGCTACAACTTGGGGGAAGCTCCAACTCCCCAATCCTCTGGCTACAACCAGAAGGAGGCTACAACCCCCTATGTTCTCCAGCTACAATCGGAAGGTGGCTACAACCACGTATCCTTGCCCCGTCCAACCTCCCTGAAGTAGAAGTAGAATGATGGAACCACTATCACACTATCACTGTGAGATATACCATTGTAAACTTGTACCAATAAACCTGAACCATGCATCAACCATGCATCAACCTATACCTCAACCTGTAATCAACCTGTACCATAAAAAATCACATCAACCATGCACCAACCTATACCTCAAACTGTAATCAACCTGTACCATAAACAAGTGCATCAACCATGCACCAACCTGTACCTCAACCTGTAATCAACCTATACCATAAACAGTGCATCAACCATGCACCAACCTGTACCAAACAACCTGTAATCAAACTGTACCACAAACAAGTGCATCCAACCATGTACCAAGTATGTACCAATCATGTGTCAAATACTCATCAACTATGACTCATCAATATGTACCAGCATCATCAACTATACATCTCATGTATGTGCCAACTCATCAACTACTCGTCTCAACCATGTACCCAACATGCACCTCAACCAAAATACCTCATCAATTTCATCATCCAAATATTATTTGTAGCTATGTAATAGACCTAGTGTATATGATCACATTCCTACAAACCTTACTTAACTTTAACAACAAGAGACTAGCATTTTCATCAAATTTTTCTTTAGTCTCACATGCCTAGTTTTGGATTAGTCAACAACCATAAATTGAAGTAATCATAAATTTGAAAATGTAATGTATAAAGATATGAAAATGATACACAATATTCTTGAGTTTGTTTTATGCAATTCCTCCAGGTTTCACTACTTGGAACCTCTTAGAAAAGGAGTTATAGAAAAAATGGCATACCTTGTTGAATTCTAGATTATTCTAGAGAGCGACCTTGTAGAGAGTGCCCCACACAAAATATTCATTGAATTTATCTAAAACTATTACAAAACATACTACATATTGTACCCTAACCAACACATTTTCTCTCACTGATTTAGGATATGTTATGAAGAATTTATGATGTTTTTACCAGAAACACTTGTTTTTGACTAGTTTCAAGACTAGCCACAAACCCTATTTTCCACAGCGTGTAATGCCCAAAATACAATGACCCACAAGATGAATGTTTTAATAAAGATACTTGGGTATGTTTTCTCAATGGAATATCAATTTCGCATTCTGAATGATTATAGAAAAAAGGTTATAGTGAAAATGGTGAGATGACCTGTAAATAACATACCTTAGAAAGCACCATCAAAAGCATTTATACATCCTTGCATTTTGGCCTTCTTTTCTTCACCTTCCCTTAGACATTTGGATTATATATCCTTGGTTACCTCAGACACCTATAGATATTTAATATTCTCAAGTGTGTTTAAAATGAGAGAGCCTTGCCTCTTATTTATACTCTCCAAGTAGCTTCCTTAAAAACATCTTCTAGGTCACTTGGACCACTTTCCTTATTTTAGGGTTAACCCACTTCTAATTTATTCATTAAATTTATTATTGAAATAATTTATTTTGTATTCACTTTGAATTATAATACACTCATCACTTCACTTTATTATTTACCTTTTAAAATCTCTTAAACCACTTTGACTACTTTGACCTTTTGGGGCTTCTAGATGACATATGAGGGTCCTCCAACTTCATAAGGCCATAACTCTCAAAACGTGAGGAATTATGTGACATTCCACATACCACCATAAATGGAATGACATTTAATATCCATATAGAATAGTATTACCTTCAAATATATCAAAAATCATACCATTATCCATCAAACAAACTTGGGTCCATTACCCAAACCTCGGTTCTCCAACTTCACATGATCATAACTCTCTAACCATGAGGAGTTATGTGGTGTTCTACATACCACCGGAAATGGAATGACAACATATATCCATATAGGATAGTTTCTCTGACAAATTCACTATACTTCAACTCATTATTCCATAATTAATCATGGGTTCTCTTACTCCACAAAGCGTATTCCCATGAGGGATTTCACCATAAGGGGACCACTTTGGATTTCATCCATATCTACCTCTTATCAACCATGAAAAAACATTAATGAGTCATATTTACATCAAAAAATCTTGGGTCCATTACCCAAACCTTTTTTCTACAGGGCTTTCTTCAAGGGTTGACATCAATGGCAACCAACCTTAATCAACACCCTTGTCTACCACCGTGCAGAAAATATTCCATGTCAACAACTTGGTGGCATCAACCACTACTATTTGGAAGGATACATGGTAAGGAAAATGAGGTTTGTGATTTGCAAAGTAAAAAATGATAGTTGCTTAGTTAGTTGGCTCAACAACACCCATAACAAACAGTAATTATTTTATCTGTGAGGGGAAACTCTGGATAAATTCCATAGCAGACATCGCACAAGGGCACTGTCTGTTGTATTGACAAATGTTGCATTTGGTTGGAAAACCGATATGTAGGATTTCTTTGTGCTGAGCCTACTATACCATTGGCATGAAGCCCATACTTCAGTTTGGTCAAGACGAAGGTTGACAATGGTGCATCAATAATAATCTCGTAAAACATTCTATATTGAGAATAAATCAATTCTAGTTGTTGAGCTCTCATAATAACCTCTTCCTCAGAAAATATTTTGTAAGTTTTGATGCCTTTGGATACATAAGACACTAAGGACTTCAGGAACCACTCAAGAAAAAATGTAGGAGGGACTGTTTCAGGATTAATCCATAAGTGCAGACACAAACCGATCTCCCTAGATCCACCTGGATCTAGAACAAAATAGGACAGAATGATACTCTTTCCCTAGATTTAACCTATTGAATGAACTAAGAGACAAGGGTCATAGACATACCTTATGAACGCTTCCTTGGTCTCTGTTGTTCCAAGATTCACTCCGATGCTCTTATACCATTCAGATCACAACAGTACAAACCAATCGAAGTGAAAGAAAATCAATATATTCAATAGCTAATCTATACATATGATCAAGGAGTTATGTAATAAAGTGACATCATCTTTATGGGAAAGGGACACATTACTGTATTAAATTGATAGAAAGTGAAACTTACAACCTGAGCCTTTATGTTGTAGATCTCCTTTCGATGGCTCCTAGCTCTGACACACACACTTGCTCATGCATGAAGAAAATCAACCACTTTTGATGACCTTGCTGGTGTCTCTAGCTGTTGTAGCATCAGTCCTTCATACAGACTTTTACTAATTCTCCAATCAATCTCTTTCTAGTTTGCTTCTAACCTTTTCCATGAGAATTACCCTCAATATATAGGAGAGGATATATTAGTTACTTGGATAGGAATGATCCCAAGATATCAGGAAAACCAGTATTTGACAACCATTCGAATGCCAACTCACCTTTCTAGAAGATTCCCTTCTAGAAGGTTCGAGATTTTATCCTTTTTTCCTCCTTTAGAAGATGTTCGCACCCTGAGAGTTAGGTACAGTGCAAACCCCTCACACTCCAGCTTAAAGCATCCTACGATAATCATGGATTCTCGCAGGCAAATATATAGGTAGCCTGCGAACCTCCCTTAAAAACATGATTTATGGAAGCAGACAAAATGTAACTTTTCTCAGGAAAGTGTCTTAGTGAAGAGCCTTGTTTCTCCATCATCATCACTTCATCATGACAACCAAAATTATGGATAACAGAATGCCCCCCAAAGTCTGAGATTGGAACCAGTGATAGTCGATAGACTTTGTAAGCTGCATGTGTGTGTCAAGAACCAAGAGCACATCTACTCAGAAACCTGCAAACATCCAAGCATCGACATAATATCATGTATATCAATTCTGAGGTAGGAATTCCCATACTCAGATCATAGACTAATGATATCATAAACAAAGATCATGGCCACCAATCATACACTGTAGATCCATGTTTTCATAATATAGCATAGCCACCTGAATACACTGTGGATCTATGCAACAAATTGTCAATCAAGACAACATAGACACAAAACATACACAGTGGATCTATGTGTCGCAAATTATACATACTCCATCACAACCTGGATCATAAAGACAATATCCA
>ML778045.1:265161-278146 GCA_009831015.1 Picea engelmannii
TTAGTTTTTGTTTAATTCTTGTTAATAGCTTTGTTGTTTTCTTTCTAACCTTTTACCATACAACTGTCATGACTAGCAGAGCCCAACTAGGCATGTAAGCACTGACTTTTTGCTCATCAAACGACGAAAAGAGTGCAAACACTAACACTAAATGTTTGTCGATAACACAGAAGTTGGAGCATATAGACCTGCTGGTAGTTCTCCTATTCAGAGACGAGGAGAAGCTGCAACAGTAGCGTTACCACAGTATGCCGAGGATTACCAAATCGTGGAGCAGAACCTAGAAGGTCTGACCGCAGACATTCCAGATATAACTCTGGAAGAGGTCCCATGACGCAATCAGCGTCACACTATAGGAGTTTCAGCATCCATGGCTCGACTGCTCCACAGGGTAGCTAGGGAAGTAGTGTTTTACCATGAACGTCATCCATGACGTCACTATGTAGAAGCTATAAGCTTCCATTTTTTATATTTTGGTCTTCGGACAAACATTTTGTAAAAACAAACTCTTTTGATCATTATATATATATATACACGGCTTCTACCGGTTTACTTTACATTGTGTGAATTGTAATGTGTTTGATTTTATAAATGATTTAAATGCCTGCCCAATACATAATTAGCCAAAGCATATGTTAATGTATTAAGATGTCTAGGAATATGTTGATATTCAATGTGATCAAAATACCATTCCAAGAGGTGAATCCACAAATATACCCTTAACAACGTAGGACTTCGAATAGAATAAACATTACTTAGCTGTAGTACTACAAGATGTGAGTCAAGTCGCACAACCAAATGACGAATTCTGAGAGAGATAGCATCAACCAATAATTCAATAACAACGCTATACTCTGCGATGTTGTTGGTTGCTTGGCCAAGACATACACCTCATAAAGATATGAGCTCGTTTGTTGGGGCATAGATTGACCATGCAGTGGAAGCTAAGTTCTGAGTACTACGGCTAACTCCATCAGCGAAGCCAATATAAGGTAGCGAATACTCTGACATCTGGAAATCAAACACAACGTCACGTAAGGGCAGAGACCAGATAACGTCAAAAGAAAACTAAAGTAACACACACACATAGTATGATACATAAAATACAAGTACTTGTGCACAAATGACTTATGCATAGTACTTCTTCAAGTATAACCCATTTCTGGGTTCACTTAAAGGTATACCGTTGTAATCAACTAGCTCATATGCTCCTTTTTCCAAAACTTTGCTAACAATGTAGGGACCACGCCACATTGGTTCAAATTTCCCAGCTCCTAGGACATCTTTATCTTGTTCATACAGAAGAACAAGATCACCTTTAGAGAAAACACGAGGCGTGACATGCTTGTCATACTGTGCCTTGACGCGTTTCTTTTGGGCTTCTATTACTAAAGTGGCATCACGTCGGGTCTCGTCTAATCACATCATATACAACAGACGTTCCTCTTTAGCAGAAGTATTGGGTAAGAGTTCGACAGCTAGCTTCAGAGAAGGTATTTCACATTCTATTGGCAGAATGGCTTCCATGCCATAAATTAATCGAAAGGGTGTAAATCCCGTAGTGTATTTAACAGATGTCTGATATGCCCACAATGCCGAAAAAAACATTGTGTGCCAGCTGGTTTTATGTATTCCTATCATCCGTCGAATCATAGTTATAAGAACGTTATTGATTGCTTCGACCTGGCCATTGGCCTGCGAATAATAGGGTGTTGAGCTATCATGACGAAGACCCAACTTCTCCGTAAGTTCAGACATCATATAATTCCTAAAATGACTATTGTGATCGGTAACAATAGCCTGAGGAACACCAAAACGAGTTATGACATGGTTGAAAAGAAATAACGTTGCAGTCTTCCCAGTATTATCGAATGTTGGCATCGCCTCGGCCCACTTTGTAAAATAATCAACAACTACAATAATGTAACCATGCCCTCCGGCCGAGTGAGGGTGACATGTCATGAAATCAATGCCCCATTTTGCAAAAGGACCTACTGAGACCACAGGATGAAGAGTAGCAGGATGCGACCAGATTTTTTGATTGTAGGTCTGGCAGGCATGGCACTTCTGAACAGCAGTAATGTAGTCATTGAACAAGGAAGACCAAAAATATCCTGCACGTAAGATCTTCTAGGCAGTAGCATACCCAGACATATGACCACCACATGCTACAGAATGGCAGTCATTCAAAGCTTTCTCAGCTTCATCAAAAGTCAAACAACGTCTAAAAACAGAGTCAATGCCTTGACGATAAAGAGTATCTCCAAGAATAATGTACTGGCGAGCTTGATAACGGATGCGACGTCGTTCAGCACTAGACAAAGCAGGATGGAAAGTTTGAGTTTGGAGATATATAATGATATCTCCATACCAAATATCATCAGTGTTGATAAGGAAAAGCGATTCATCAGGCAATGAATCGACTGCTACATTTTCCGTGGCAGAGTGAGGAAAATCACAAATTAACTCAGCAAAAACTAAGGATTTCTTCGACGTGGCGCGATCGAATTCCAAGTCGAACTCCTGGAAAATGACAATCCACTTGGATTACTTTCCCCCCAGCAATTTACGTGTCAAAATATGTTGCATGGGGTTACAATGTGAAATCACTGTAGTTTTTTTGGAGAGAATATAATGGTGAAAACGTTGAAATTCTTGAACAACAGCCAAATCCAATTTTCCAACATGTTGGTACTTGATTTCTATGGAATTAAGACTTCGACTCAAGTAATATATAACATGTTCATCATGTGCATCATCCTCTTGAACAAGAACCATGCCAATAGTATACTCAGAAGCAGCAAGATAAAGAAAGTAATCCCGACTATAATCAGGAGGGAAAAGAAGTGGAGCTTTTGTTAGGGACAACTTCAAAGCTTCAAAAGCGTTGTTGGCAACTTTATCCCAGACAAACTCTGAACCTTTCTTTAGAAGACGTGTAAAACCATGAGTAATCTCGGCGTAATTAGGGATGAAACGACGAAGAAAGTTCGATTTCCCCTGCAAACTTTGTAACTAGCGCAGTGAAGAAGGAGGAGGAAGATTAAGAATCACCTCAACCTTAATAGGATCTACCCGGATCCCCTGACGTGAAACAATGAAACCGAGAAGACGGTCGGATTCTACGCAAAAGATGCATTTATTAGGGTTTAGACGAATGCGATAGAATCGACAATGAATGAAAATTGCTCGGAGATGATTGGGTTGATCGACTCGGCGTAAAGAATGAGCTAGCAAATCGTCCAAATAAGGTTGAACGATATTCTTTATATCGTGAAACGCATAAGACATAGCACGCTAGAACGTCGCACCCGCGTTCTTAAGACAGAAGGGAAGTTTTCTATAGGCGAAAGTACCCCAAGGAAAAATAAAATTTGTTTTATGTTGGTCCTCAGGAGCGATGTTAATTTGATTATAGCCGGAGAATCCATCCATAAGAGAAAATATTTCACTGCCGGCACAGTCATCGATGATCTGGTCGACGAAAGGGGTTGGAAAGTTGTCTTTCGAACAGGCTTTGTTAATATCCCGATAATAAACACAAACACGTATACTACCACCTTTCTTATCAATCGGTACAGGGTTGGAAACCCATTCTGTCAGAGCCACGGGATAAATAAAACCGGCTTTGAGAAGTTTTTCCACTTCGAGTTTGATAGCTGCCGCTTTACGTGGATGGACAGGACGGAGGCGCTTCTGGAATGGTTTAGCTCCGGGGTACGTCTTAATATCATGCAAAACAATAGAAGGGTCGATACCCGACATCTCTTCATAAAACCAGGAAAAGATATCACGAAATTCTTTGAACCAAGCAGTATAGGTGACAATTTCTTCGGGAGAACACGAAGCTCCAATGTGAACATTTTCAACTATCCCAGGTTTAACTAAAATATCAATGGGAATCGTGGGAGAAATATTACTGAGGTTCCCTTCGGCAAACACATCATGTGTAGATCCGGGAACATTCGATATGACAACAACGGTCGACGGATTCAAAATCCGTTGGTAATTCTCGAGAGTGTGTTGTTCCAAAAAGAGTATGGAACGATGATTCCCATCATCCCAAGGGGTGTCTTCCATGACAGACATGATCATCTCGTCAGTAGGGAAGACAACACGGAAAGGATCGGGAGACAACTCGTCAAGAGAAGGTGTAGAAAGGGTTGTCGATTGAATGGCTTGATAAGCAGACTCAACCGGACTTAACGACATTACGTCGCCGAAACGAGCATGATCTCCTAGATCAGGGGCTATCCAAGGGTCAAAAGACACAGGAAGTTCATGATGTACAGTGGAAATCATATTAATAGAAACAACTGACGGGCATGGAATATCGGGTGGTGGTGGAATGGGGAAAGTGCTCATTAACGAAGAGTCATTTAAAAGACCGACACCAACATTCTCATAACGCAGCGGGGTCTTAGCTATAAACGGCACGTTTCTAGTACGAGTATCAGAATTAAAGAAGGCAAGTTGATCAACTATAACAACTTTTCCCTGGTGAGGAAATCATACTACATGGAAAAGTGTTGACACAACAACACGCATAGAATCTACCCAGCTACGACCAAGAAGAAGATTATAATCTAAGGGAGCATCGAAAACTTCCACTTCAACTTGGGTTGTCTTACCTTCTAGAGTGATAGGCAACGATGAAAGAACATCGTAAGGCTTAAAACCAGAGCCATTAAAGTCTTTCAAAGTATTTTGTGATTCTGTTAAAGGAGGAGAGCCAATGGCTTTCCAACAAGTAAGAGACATTACGCACGTAGAGGCCCCCTCATCAACAATAGTGCGACATATGTTCTTGTCGGCAACAATAACTTGTATCTGAAAAGTAAGCTGAGGGGGTAACCTTGGAACTTATTCTTCCAAGTCAAAGACTATCAAATTCGAATATGTAGGATAAATTCCACCTATAGCTTTCAATAGAGCCCTTCGTTGTGCAGGACAAGACTGAAGGACTTCAAGGGCAGACATCGTTGAAGGTGCTTGCGCCAGATCTTCCACAATACTGTAGTTCTAGGCCGCACGAGCATGAGGATTGAAATCCGACTTGCGAACAACACCCTTAGGGGGCGTAGGACTGTATCAATACTCAGTCGTTCGAGATGAAGAGGACCGTTCGTAGGTGGATTCGGTGGAGAGGGTTGTACCAGATCAGGAGGTAAATTGTCAACCTTCTCCTTAGAAGGAGTATAGTCTTTAGCTCTAGTTGCGATTGCAACGCCGTTCTTCTTAGAATCACCAGTGCACATCAAAACATATGATGTCGTAGAGGTAGATGGTTGGTCGTGGATGACCAACGAGGCCTGTTGCTGAGATGGAAAGGGTTGAGACAAGACTGCCGGTGTTGGTGGCTTTGGCGTTCCTTGAAGAAACTTAGAAACTTCGACACGTCGAGGACAATCCTTTGTATAATGATCGTCACCTCAGATAAGGCAAGGGTACCGTGGTTTGCACTTATCCTGCTCTTCAACGGGAGCATTTGTAGTTTGTTCGGTTGGATTATTATTCTTACCCCCCTTATTCTTGCCTCTCCCTTTTTTAGATTTACCTTTACCGATCAAGGTAGATTGAACAGCATACACCTCAGAGGTTTTACCGGTGGGAGGGGCAGGAGACGAAGAATTTTGAACGTTAGAAGATGTATATTTAGGGGTTGTAGTCGAAACAGAATGTGAGTGGGTATGGGTAGTACCAATCACACCATCAGCTGCATGCGAGGCAATTGGAGTAGTTGAAGCGCTAGAAGTACCAGGACGGGGTAGTTCAGGTAACAAATCGTAAAGTGTTCCCGTTTGCGAATAAACGAGATCAAGATATTGGGCATGACTTATATACTGTTCCTCCATAAAAACACCACCCATGGTGATGTCTTTACTAATCTCGTTCACAAATGATTTCATGAACCATTCGGCCAGTAACTGATCAGGGAGCTCAAGTTTGATAAGACGTCGTCTTCGTCTCCACTCATGTATATGATCCGAGATATGAGTGCCTTTAGTTTGTTTAAAAGAAGTTAAAATATCAGTCCCATTATCATAATGGATCGGCAACTGGTAATGTGTGAGAAAAGCCATAGCCATGGTGTTAAAATCGGAGAAGAAACCTCATGGTAATTCAATGTACCACTTCGCAGCGGAACCAGTAAGAGTTCTTTTAAAAAGACGTAGGCGAATGGAGTCATCCATCAAAGAGTTAGATGAACACCACATATGAAAAGTCATCACATGATTATTTGGATCCTCCCCCGCCTTGCCATCGAATTTCGAAATATCCAACGGAAGCTTAGCAGGAATAGCAGGCCATTGGGGGGAGTGACGAATAGGATCATTCATAATCCTAGACAAATCTGGCAAGTCCATAGTAGCAATAAAAGGCAACTGTCAATTCACTTGTGGGTACTGGTGACTTTGGTGTGGAAGCCCTGTCGGCAAACCAGTAGGACCGTATGCAGTCTGCCCATAAATGGAAGACCCTTGCTGATTCGGTGGTGGGCGAATAGGATAGTAACCCCAAGGATTGGAACCTTGAGTTTGAGTAGGGACCTGAGGCTGAGTAGTGTGACTCTGACCCCAAATAGGATTAGTTATACCCGGATATGGTTGGCCCAATGTAGGGACAGTTTGTTTCCCCCCAGCATTTTGAGGAAAGTTTTGTAGAAGCTAATTCCAATACTGGGCCAATTCAGGAGGTATGTTTTGTCCAAAAGGTGAGGTTGGTCCCCCTACCGTAGGTATATCTCCACTCGGAAATTGTGTGCCAACTGTAGGTTGTGTAGTAACTGTGTTATGTCTGGGAAAAGGAAAAGGAACCGTACCACCCTGTCCACCAACAGGAATCTGCGGGTTCATTGCAACAGTCGGGATAATGCCACTAGGATTAGGATTACCAGAAGGAAAAGGAGGGAGTGTCAGGATAAAACGAGGAACATCATACCCAAGAAAAGGAGGACCACCTGGAGAACCGGCTGGTGTGTGCGGAGGTGTTGGATTGGAAGCATTCAACAAAGCACTCAACGCATGGTAACCATGAGGTAAATTTGGGTTAACCTCAGGAATTCGCTGGGTATTGATAGGAGCAAGAGTAGCTGCAGTAGTTATGGTTTGGACACTCGTAGTATTCACGAGATGTTCCATCTCGGGAGGGAGGAAAAAACGATAAGTAGTAGTCTCTGGTGTAGTTTCTGCCTCAGGAGACACCGGAGGGTTGATTTCGTAGACAGTAGGTGCCTCAGTACCAAAAATGACTCTTTGGAAATTACTAGACCTTAAAGGATCTTGGCCTGCTACACCGGGAGAAGGCCCAACAGTTGATTCAGAAGATGTAACAACGACTTTGTCAGAAGAATTTAATCGCACAACAGGTCGTTCACCACGACGAATGCAATAGTCCTCTCTAGTATTGGTAATTTGAAAATCCTCTAGAGAGTCAGTTCGTTCCGCTTGTGGAGGTGGTGTAGTGACAACTGGAACGTCACTTGTCTCCCCGTGTGGTGGAGTAACCACTGGGACTTCAGTCTGATGGGGAGAACCCTCAGGTATACCGGTAGGCGAGGGTTGAGTATCGTCCAGATGCTCTGGAGATAAACCCTCCATTCTACGTGAACGTCGTGGGGGAGCAATTGTAAATAAGTGACAAGCTCCGCGAAGAAACTCTTAAGGTCAACTTCGATAAACAAACAACACACAGTAGTAAACAAAATCTAGGAAACAATCTCCAAGCAAACAATACCTTCTAATTCCGATGCCACTAGTTGGTGATAAAATCCAACGTCAAAACAATGAGATGAGAAGGGGCGGGGATATTATGGAAAAGTTACGTTGACGACCTGCTTAACGGACTTACACCATGGTGCAAGCTCCCACACATAATCATGGGTATACCCTCCAAGGATCCCGAGTGAGTTTGATCAACGTCAATTACAGGTACCGTGAAGACTTTCCCCTTCACAGTCACCTTGGATAAGAACCTAGAGAGATAGGCCACTAAGGTCACCACAAACAACAGTACAACCTGGGGGAACAGTCATCAGTCTGATCCACATGCAAGGGCAGGGTATCTAGCCCAAAATCAACTCAAAGACTTCCACTCATAATTGTGGGTATACCTTGGAGTGATCCCCGTAATACGTGCAATCTCTACACCGATGTCAACAAAGTAGGGTTAGTAACTCTGCCAACACCAATGCGACCTAGTGCTTGACCCTTGTGTTAGAAGGGCATCCTAGGACAATATGTTGCCAATGGAATTTATCACTCCCTAACTCAAGATGCTATTGTGTGTTTTGAGATTTTGGAGAGTGTATCTCTCTTCCTACTCCAAAGCACTAGCCTCGCTAAATGTTGGTGTATAAGAGCCCTAGAAAAGAGTTACTAGATACATTTTAAGATTACGCAATGTTTTTAATGGCTGTTGTTTACGCAAAGGTAATGGAAATGAAACTCATGTGTGTATGACTCTGAACCAAATAATGCAAGAATGGAAATGAAAAATAGCACTTTCCGTTCAATGAAACCTATATATGGGAGAGAAAGAAGTTTTCAAAATCAACCATGAATTATATGCAAAATTTCCTTTTTCAATGTCAATGCAAACAATCATTCAGCAAATGACAATGTACTATGTTTTCTTTTTCAAATCTTCAACAATTCTTAAAATTTGATTTTCAATGTTTTGCAAATGACAAAGACAATTTGATGGAAGAAAACAATTGTGTTCACTTTCTAAAAAGAACTCGCATTATATCAATGAGAGAGCAGAAAATCAAATTACAAAGAATCAAGCAATAACAACCCAATCAAATCTTTCAATGAAAGCAAGAACAAAGAACAAACCAAATAGGCTTCTCAATGCAAACGAAGATTTCCTTTCGAGCCAAAAAGCAAATGAGAAACACCAAACACTTGACTCTCAACCAATCACTGGTTCTCAGCCAATCAGACACACTCAACTCCAGAAGACAAAGAGAATGAAATTGCCAATAAGAGCCAAGAAATGAAAGTCAAGCTATAAAGGCAAGAAAAACCTCGAAACACTAAATCTGTTTGAGCATGAAAACAAAAGCAAGAAATGTATAAATCAATGATCCAATAATCCCAAAAGATGTAAATCAACTGATCTAAGCAGTTGACAAAATCAAAACATAATTTCAAAATTTTCAAAAATCTTGCTCGCAGGCAAGCAGTGCTACACAGTGCGAGAAGATAAGATTCTCGAAGGTGACCTTATAGCAAGGTGCGAGGTGTTCGCACTAGACCCTATATGCAGGGTGCAAACTTGACTGATTCTCACAGGCTGCAGTTAAATGCAGTGCGAGAATTCCTGAAGATAATAAAATTTTTGAAAATGAAAGCAAAATTCAAACAGGCTTCTGAACCCAGTAAGTCTATCAGGGTATCCTGAAGACTCAGAGACTGACAAGATAGGAGAAAAATGAATCTCGAGCAAATGGCCACAGAAAAAATCAAAAACCATAAAGAAAAAGGGAATAGTCCTCAGCAGAGTCGCCAATTTTGTTTCAGGATTAATCCGTAAGTGCAGACACAAATCGATCTCCCTAGATCCACCTAGATCTAGAACAAAACAGGACAGAATGATACTCTTTCCCTAGATTTAACCTATTGAATTAACTAAGAGACAAGGGTCATAGACATACCTTATGAACACTTCCTTGGGTCTCTGTTGTTCCAAGCTTTGCTCCAACGCTCTTATACCATTTAGATCACAACAGTACAAACCAATCGAAGTGAAAGCAAATCAATATATTCAATACCTAATCTATACATATGATCAAGGAGTTATGTAATAAAGTGACATCATCTTTATGGGAAAGGGACACATTACTGTATAAAATTGATAGAAAGTGAAACTTACAACCTGAGCCTTTATGTTGTAGATCTCCTTTCGATGGCTCCTAGCTCTGACACACACACTTGCTCATGCATGAAGAAAATCAACCACTTTTGATGACCTTGCTAGTGTCTCTAGCTGTTGTAGCATCAGTCCTTCATACAGTCTTTTACTAATTCTCCAATCAATCTCTTGCTAGTTTGATTCTAACCTTTTCCATGAGCATTCCCCTTAATATATAGGAGAGGATAGATTATTTACTTGGATAGGAATGATCCCAAGATATCAGGAAAACCAGTATTTGACAACCATTCGAATGCCAACTCACCTTTCTAGAAGATTCCCTTCTAGAAGGTTCGAGATTTTATCCTTTTTTCCTCCTTTAGAAGATGTTTGCACCCTGAGAGTTAGGTACAGTGAAAACCCCTCGCACTCCATCTTAAGGCATCCTGCGAGAATCATGGATTCTCGCAGGCAAATATATAGGTAGCCTGCGAACCTCCCTTAAAAACATGATTTCTGGAAGCAGACAAAATGTAACTTTTCTCAGGAAAGTGTCTTAGTGAAGAGCCTTGTTTCTCCATCATCATCACTTCATCATGACAACCAAAATTATGGATAACAGGGACATTTACCTTGATCAAGATATTTTAGTGATTCCATTCTCAAATATGGTCAGAGATATGAATGGACTTCGTCTAGTCAAAGTTGTCCAAAAAGTCTATGACAACATTGTATCTAACTGGTAGCTGAAAATGGTTTAACAAAATCATTTCCAGGTCGTTAAAGTAAGCATACTTCGATCCATCGAGCTTAATATACCATTTCACAACAACCCATATGAGAGTGTGTTGAAACAATTGCAACTTGATAGAGTCATGATTCAGGGAGTTGGAGGAGCACCATAAGTGAAAGGTTGTAACATGATCACTAGGATCTTCGCCAATATTTCCTTGAAATTTTGGTATCTCTGAGGGAAAAGTAGTTAGCGTAGGAAGGCAACATGGATCATGAAAAATAGGATCATTTAACAACCTCGGAAAGTTTGGAACGTGAAGAGTTGTTATAAATGGTAACCTAGGTTGCAGAGGATTTAAAGGAAAAGAAGAACCTGGATTCTGGCTCACACCAGGTTGCTAGGAAAATCTTGTGTGTTGACCATGGTTCTAGTAAAAACGAGGGTTTCCTTGGCCAGTATAAGGGGTTTGCATGATAGTTTTTATCATCAATGGAATTGAATAATTCGATGAAATACCTTGTGTAGCGATTTATCCCTATATGGTATTCAAAAACCTTGGTTCGTTTCCCCCAATCGATCATCCCGTCATAGGAACTGAACCTTTCCCAAGGTTCCAGTGAGTGTGGGATGGATTGCCCCCAATTGATCCTCCCGGCATAGGAACTGAACCTTTCCTAGGTTCCACTAAGTGTGGGAAGGGATTCCCTCGATTGACATCCCTTACAGAGGATAAGGCTCCTATCATCACTCCTTATGAAGGAACAAATACTTGCATATGATTAGGTTGATTAAGAAAGGGGTTTCCCCCTGATGAAAATGCAGATGATGATTGTTGGCACAGGGGCAGACCCAGGGTTCAATGCTACAACAAATCACCAACAAAACCCTAACTATTGGCCCTTTTGGAAACACCTGCGAAGTAGATGAAGTCTCACCCGAGGTAGAGGCAGGGGTGGTTGCAGGACTCAGGTATCTACAACCTTAGCTGGGACACAAATATGTGATTATAATACTTGATAGAGCACTTAGCACCATTATTTCATCATTATTTAACCAATATCTAATCCAAAAAGAAAAGAGATCATCACAACATTCACCCACATCTAATGTATCTAAGCACTTAGCATAAAGAAATAGATTAGATCTAGCATATTCGAGCACTAAGAAAGTTCACATAGGTCAGATCTAGCAGCCAGAGTCATCATAAGCACAAAGCACAAATAGATCTATCTATCTATATCAAATCACTTAGCAAGTAAAGACATAAACACACCAGAACATCGCACAGAGCAGAATAACACAATATTTATGTGGTTCACTGTTAAGGTCCTAACCCGCACATAGGTAGATCAATGTATTCGGATGTAATAAAGGTCAATATTAATAAGACCTTTCAATAAAATAGAATAAGGCGGATGTAAGAAGACCTAATAGAAGCTTCCACTTCTAGAAGGATCTTCCTCTAGATGCTTCTCTTAATAAACATATTTAGTATAAATAAGGGTCGAGGGTATGTAAAACCCTAGCTTGGATATTATTGTAACAGAGCACTGCTCGACTGGAGGTTGCCCCCTCGAAGAGGCCTGTGAACATTGCTATCTGATTCAAAGTGTTATTTCTGTTGCTATTTCGTATATCATTTCTGTGTATTGTCAAGATTATGCTAGATATTTTACTGTTATTCTGTCATTTCTAGCATTTCATTTATGTTCTACATATTTTATATATCTGGTATCTTGCAAGTGGTATCAGAGCACTTTCCTTGGAAGAATTTGTGGGTATTTTTTTTTTCAGGGTAGAGACGTATTCCGACGTCTTTAAGCCACAGAGATCTGTCGTTACGCGCATAAACCCGCGGTTGAGGGATTCATACATGCAGGAAATACAAGTGGTTCTTAAGAGCACGTTTGTTGGCCACCCTTGTAACCCCTGTTGGTACCCCTTCGAGTGGTAGCGCATCAGACAACACCTGTGTACGGACCGGCCTAGATTTCCTGAAGCCCTCTGTAGATAAACCTATCGGCCACCGGACTGCTATAGTGTCACCGAGAACAACACTCAGGAAGATACTCTCTAGTACCTGGGTAGTCGGGTAGTACAGCTAAGGGTATGGTCTATCCTCCTTAGTTAGTGCCCTGAGATATTGGGCCGAGTACTACTGTTGGACCCCGCACGTATATCAGAGAGCTATAGCACAGGGAAAACCCTTGTCTGTAGAACCCTGGAATACCGAACCCTTGGGGAACACAAACAACAACATAAACAAATTAAACCAGCGAGATCTATTAACCCGCATCTGTATTCGGGTTGCTAAGTAAATACTCTCTGGTTCAGAATTTGGGGATTTCAGCACTGCAACATTCTTCAGACCAAAGCATAACCCCGCAGCTG
>ML778045.1:291388-303238 GCA_009831015.1 Picea engelmannii
ATACCACAGATATCCAAAGGAATAACATCAAGCTCTACCTCATCAACAAAATTTGCAGTGATAGCAAACCTAAGTTTACACCTTCTTGTCACTTGTAATTTAGCATTATCACATATCCAACCAAGAGGGTATGGCTTAGGATGGGGAATTGTTTCCAATTTTAATTTCTTAACATTGTCTTCAGATATAAGGTTTTATTGAGATCCAGTATCAAATAAAGTATCTATTTTGGTATGCTTTGAAACAACCCTTATATGAAAAAGTTCAATTCTCTCTTTTTCTTGTCGAGTTACATTGAGATTATTGTTACTTGAAGAACTAGTACTTGCAATAGAACCATTACCTGGATAACCCATGGCTGTGATCTTTGTTTCATCACCCGAATTAGAACCTAAATCATGTGGTATGGTTGCAGAAGTCTTTGACTTCCTGTTGTTGCCAAACTTTTTGGGTCTTCTTTCAGGATGAAGTTTCCAACAATGGTCTTCATCATGGCCATCTTTTGAACAATGTTTGCATGTGAAATTTTCTCCCTCTTTCTTAACAACAACATTCGTTTTGTCATTCCCCTTGAACTTCTTCTTTCCTTTGTATCCATGATTGAAAGGCTTCTTGTTACCCTCATGAGTTTTGTTCCTTCCACTTTCTTCTAAATGAGTGGCCTGAACACAAACTTCATCTAGATTTGAAGGATTAAACATGAGTATTGTATGTCTCAAATAACTATGTAAAGCTCCAATGTATTTGAGTAAAGTTTCTTGAGAAGACAAATCTACTCCCAAAACCAAATCTCTTCTCCTAAATTCATGAGTAAAGCTTTGCACATTTTGTCCTTTAGCTTGTCTAAAATTTTGCCAATCCATAGTAGCCTTTTGCATATATGCCAATGGGTAAAATTGTCTTTTAATTGCAACAATAAAATCATTCCAAGAGGTTAAAATTTTACAATGTTTCTTCATGTCCTCCTGAGTCTTGGATTCCCACCAAATGAGTGTTGCACTATCCAATCTTAAAGAAGCAAGTTGAATCTTAGTTTCATCATCTTGAATTTTTTGTATCCTACAATACACCTCAATCTGACGAATCCAATGATCTAATTTCTCAGCATTTACTTCTCCATTGTACATTGGCAATTCGAATTTAATATCAAGCTTTAACGAAGGAATTTTTGAAGGAGTTTTACCATGTCCTTTTGGAGAATTTGAAAGAGGTCTTGAATTGGTAGAAGAAGAAGAAGATGGAGGTGAGGGTGGTGGAGAAGCACCATTCCCTCCATTTCCATTTGGAGTTTGATCACCACTGTCTCCCTTGTGCTTTGAAGGGTTGGAGCCTTCACCTTGCAATCCTATATTCTTTTCCATCAAGATTTTCATCATTTCTCTCATTTCCATGAAAGCCTTTCTGAGATCTTCATCTTTTTTCGGAATATGTTCATGACTCTCTTCATGAGCCATACTTGGTGATGCCTCCTTGAAACTTGTGGTGATGATATAAGCTTCCTCCTTGAAGGATGAGAACTTGGCTCTACAAGTTGACCTTCTCCTCTTGTGATTTTCAACCTTGTGAGCATTAGAAAACAAAACACTTGCAAATAATCAAGACTTCAAAAACCTATGCTTTGATACCAACTTGATCTAAAAATGAAGAAGACTTGTATTCTTGAAATTATTTGCAAGATTTAGTTTATGTGTTAAAATGAAAATGGATCAATTTGCAACACAACTTTTATAGAAAATTACTCATCAAAGATGCATATAAACAGTAGCAATAAACAGTGAACAGAAAACACATAACATAGAAAATGATAAAGGAGTTCACCCCTCTCTTAGGCTACATCTCTTGGTCCAGCTTCCAATGGATCATTTGTATTAATTTATCAAAGTGTTAAAAAAAATGTGTTTTACAATGCTCAAAATGCCAAATAGATGGCACCAATGGCTCCAGAACATCCAAAAACCCCTAGCTAGGCTTTTTTGGCACCTCATTTGGCCAAAATTGAATAAGATAGGCTTTCTGGAAGTTCCCCTTCAAACTTGTTGTCTCTGGATCGACAAATTGCACCCTTGTTGGCTCAACCTAGCCCCCATGCATATTTAAGCATTAAAACTCAACACTGGGCACAACCGCACAAACGGTGAGAACTGTAGGATGGTTATGGGTGCACCTAGACCCTAACCGCCAAGGCTGAGGTCATGTGGCCCATGTGACCACGCGCAAATTCAAACGGGGCTCCGTCCCAAAGGCTAATAGCAAAGGGACAAGTGGCGGGTCGTTATAACCATTCAAAATAAATATAAAATGACGTGCGCGTGCCAACGATGGTCATGGTACTCACAGCATGGTCATATGGATATGGTCATGTGACCAGGGGCTCATATAAAAAGGCTATACAACAAACGGTCAGAGGGCGTGCATATAGTAATGTGGTTACATGGTATACACACGGGACCGGGGGTCGGGGCTAAGCCCCGGCACGGTCCGCGCCCCAACATTCAACACCTTTCAACTTAAATATAATGTTCGACATATATATAACAAGGAATATACAGTGGCACGCCGGTTGGGAGGCCCTTCCCAAGTCTCTTCCCCTGCCCGGAGGTCGCGTGGTCGACTCCGGCCAACAACATAATTTTAACCCAATGTATATGTGACACGTGGCAGCCATTGATTGGGCCATGTGTCACCATCCTATTCACTGCAAACATGCCACGTCATATGCCAACTGTCCACACAACTGCCTGCCAAGTGTTGTATGGCCTACCACGTCAGCGTCCGTACAGACTGTACGAACTGTACAGTCAGCATCCCTTTTTTTTTTGCTTGTTTGTCATTTTGAACAGAATGCGATATCTCTCGCTCCCGACGTCTGTTTGAACCCAAACAAGTTTTGTTGGGTTCGTAACGATGAGGCCTACACTCTCATTTGATTTGAAGTGATTCTGAGAACTTTGAATTTTTGAGCAAAATTTGATCCCTTGGATCATCTGGGCACATTGTCTCTATTTACTGCCCCGCTCAGAGGTGGTATATAGACAAGTAATATGGTCAGGATCAATTTGTAATTTTCTATATCATCCCTGTTCTTGTTTCGCTTTTCATCTGATGGTCGAGATGGTCCAACTCCGCGAGAAGTTGACGGAGAGGCTGGAAGTCCTCTTGTCGATGATGCTTGTACATTTGTAGACATCGACATGACTCTCTTAGTCATGAGTTCGATTAGAAATTATTCAATAGAATTCTTTGTAGTGCTCAACTTGTCCGACATACATGTTCGAGGTTAACAATATCAATTTCGGGGAGTAACTTAGACACAGTAATGGGATAGAGAGCAAGAGCACGATGATCAATGTGCAAAATCAACTTAGTCTGCGGGTGCAAAATATCGGTTGGAAAAAGTGCTCTCGGTGCATGCCACTATGGGATAAATAGGTAACTTGACAATGGATCTCTTTCAATGGGTCAGAAGCCTTCACTAACTCTATTCTGTCCATTATGGCGTGGTCCCAACAGTCAGATGGTGAGTTGTCTATCCATAAATTCCTTTCTACCCATTCTGAGCATTTGTCTAATGGTTATAATATCCCCAACGGCTATATTGCTTCACCATAGCAAAGTTCCATGTGTCGTTGTTCTGATATCCCAGCGAAGCTCCAATTTTTTAAATTCTCCTTCTGCGAGGTTCCCTCTAGAACCTTCTGCAACTTGTCAATCTTATCTCTCTTTTTACTTAGCTTGCAAGCCTTCTTCTCAGTGAGCTTCATCTCGGTATCCCTTTTTTTGTTCTGATTCTTATCTTCTTTTGGCATAGTTACTTCACATTGTTGAGATTATTTCCTAAGATTCGAGGGCGATCCTTCTTCTTTATCTGGAATAGGTACTTCAATATTTTGTGGGTCTTCTAGTGTTCTTTCAACTTCGACATCCGGGTCTCTGGTGTTAAATAGCTTCAATATGTTCTTCTATTATTCAATCAAGTGTGTGATCCTTCTAGTCATGAATTCTTTTAACTCTTGCTTATGTTGTTCTAAAGCTTCCTCTTCTTCTTGCCTTCTGGACTGATCTCTTTGAATCCAAGGTTTTCCTAGTAGCATGGTAAATGGGGCACTATTCTCATTAAATTTAATAATCTCAAAATCTTCCTCTGTCGAAGTTCCATTGGCATTCATAGCAATCTGGGTGAGCTTTCCACATAGGTTTATCAGCTTTCCTTTGACTATTCTTATTCCTCTTGATGAAGTAATCATAGGAACCCTCCCTATATCTTCCCAAGTTCTTTTTGTGATGATATTCACCTATGTGTCCTCATCTAGAACACAATCAATGTCGAGGTCTCCTATTCTTGCTTCAAGGAATTCTTTTTCTTTGAAGATCTCTGATAATCTGACATGTCAGTGGTCATTCAGGGGTTCTTTTATCTATAGAAATACTTTCTTTGATTCTTTCTTGGATTCTGTCATAATATTAGTTGTTGTATCTGCCTTAGGGTTTTCTTGGTTCATATTCATTCTTTCAACCTTAGCAATCATTCTAGGGCAATCCAATACTGATAGTTCATAGCTTTAAAACAAAGACAACTAGGTCTTCTCCCAGGGCATTCCTTAGTAATATGTCTTGGTCTTCTACAACTGTAACAAAGAGTTAATCCTCCCTTTATTTTAAATGATCCTCATCCTTTCCTGTACTGTGCGCTAGGATCATGGGAGCTAACCTGCAAACATTTCTTTCTAGGATCCTGCATACACTTATTAGTCCAAACATTCTTTCTATGCATAGGTATAACATATTTTCACTATTTTTATTAGATCTACTCATATCAAATATTTTTTCATCTATTAATACCCTAGTTTTCAAGCTAGGATGGAATCTATCAAACATACCTAGATCCATACTATTGAAATAAAAATTTCCACTTATCTTACTTTTACAGAGCACAAAGCTTTCAGATCTAGAACTTTTCAATATTCTTACCTTTATCAGAGCACAGATCTTTCAGATCTTACCTCTTTTAATCAAAAAGTCTCACTTTTACTTTTCCTGGAGCACAAAGATTTCAGATCTTACCTCTTTTCTTCATATCAGACTTATTTTCCTTCACACAGAGCTTTCACAATTTCAGGTCAGATCTTTGCACAAAGCTTCATCTTCCTTAGTTCCCAACAATCCCGACAACATAACCATTTGTTGGAATAGGGGAAAACCCAGGGTTCAATGCGACAACAGTGCACCAAAAAAACCCTAACTAGTAGCCCTTTCAGCAACACCTGTGAAGTAGATGAAGTCTCACCCGAGGTAGAGACAGGGGTGGTTGCAAGACTTCGGTGTTTGCAACCTTAGTTGTGACATAGATTTGTGATTATAATACTTGATAGAGCACTTAGCACCATTAGTTCATCATTATTTAACCAATATCTACTCCGTAGAGAAAACAGAGCATCGCAGCATTCACCCACATCTAATGTATCTAAGCACTCAACATAAAGAAATAGATTATATCTAGCATATTCGAGCACTAAGCAAGTTCACATAGGTCAGATCTAGCATCCAGGGTCATCATAAGCACAAATCACAAATATATCTATCTATCTATATAAAATAACTTAGCAAGAAAAGACATAAACACATCAGAACATCCCACAGAGAAGAATAACACAATACTTATGTGGTTCACCCCCACCCTCGGGCTACGTCCACCATCTCTTCTTATTTATTAGCTTCAATCATTCATCTACATGCAAAGAGCCACAAAAACCCTTCTCCGCATAAGACAAGAGATCTGCGCGCACCTCGCTAGATCCTCCTTTCCTGAGCTAGATCTAGCACAAATCCTTTCACAGTTAGTTACAACCACTTGCACTTAGCTCTGCAAGTTTCTCACAATATGCACAAAGAATCTACAAACCATACTTGCACTTAGCACTTCGCTTATCAGCCCCCTACTTATGTCCCCAAGCTACTTATTTATACTTTAAAAAATAGGCCTAAACATGGGTAAACCCATGGGCCAACATCCCATACCTGCTACATATTCCCAAATCCCAAAAATGACCCAAAAAGGGGTCGAGATCCCGCGATCTCTCCTTCATCTTGTGATCCATCTTTGATAGGCTGTCGAAGTCCCAAAATAGGTCAACTTGACCAAGTATCTCCAAAAACTTGGTCAAGGGCCAACAATGACAAAGATTTATTTCCAAAAGCACCAAATAACGAGAAATGAATGGACCCAACCAGATTCATAAAGGACTAATTCCCTTGACTCCTTCCACTAAACAAACTAGAACTGGCACTAGACCCATATGGTTGTTGAAAATCACCTCTGAGTGAAGGGGACGAATGAGGTATATGACCCCCACCATAAGGGATTGCATTATATGGAGCAGAAGTTCCCTCAAGGGATCCTTGCAAGGGAGAATTAAAATCCCTACTGGTAGACCAATAGTCTGTAAAGTAGAGTAAGTTAAAGTTGATATTGAATCAAAAGCCAACATCCCATATGTGAAAGGAGTGTTAGACATATTCTATACTAAAGAAATATGAACAATGGTCGAACTGATGGAAGAGACTGTGCCACTACCAAAAGTGGTGGGTGTCTGACTATAAGTATTCCTTGTAGGTGAAGGTGGAGGAGGAGGTATGACACCCCATCCACCCAAGGTTGGTATGGGATTATGAGGACTCCCCATATAATTAGTATTACTCACTTCCAGAGCCATCCGTCGAGAAAGATGACGATCAGGAGAATTCTCCTCAGGAGGAACTACCTGAACAAGGATTGGCATTGAAATATCAGTGATCGAGGTCATAAACTATATTCTCCTCTAGTGAAAGAATTTATTCTCTAGGAACAAGCTAGGGTACAGCTTCATGTGGCCTGGTAGCTTCAACAAAACCTTCTTGATCCAACCTTTGCCTCAACAGTGGAAAAAGTGGCCCCAAATTTACCAGTGGAAGGCCCTAGATCCTACGTGAATGACATAGCTATTTATATTCCACTTTGAGAAATGATCAATTGACACTCTAAGGTAAATCTATGGAAATGCACATATAACGCACTAGAAAGTCCCTAAAGGTAAATCAAGCAATCAATAGAATGGGAGGAAGAACAATTACGCCAATCAACACTAGAGAAGCTTACAGGTGCAAGTGTAACTCGAACATGGAAACACCCTCTAGGTATGCTTTGCAAATCATGATCCAACATATTCCCTAGGTATCATGTTATACCCTCACCATCACTTGTGTGATTCCCTACAAAAGGAAACTAGGTTTCCAACTCGCAGACAATTACTAGGTAGGTAAATTTGACAATCAGGTTGATCGTATGAACAGGAAATCTAAGTATGAATCCTTTCAAGGGTTTGAAGGAAAATGTTCTGGAAGACCACTAAGGATCCCGAATGGATTTGAGGTCCACAAATCTCCGTAGTAAAATGCGGTCAGAAAAAATCCCAAGAATGACCCTCAATATGTGATCCCTAGTATGCTTGGTCTGGATTTGAAGGGGTTATCTCCTCTACCTTTCCTCATCTGACCTCATGTTTATCCCTTGTGTTAGATGGGGGTCCCGACTAAATTTTACACTCCCTATCACAAACTCTTAATTTTATTTAAGTGGCCTTGAAGAATTTCCTCTCCACACCTAATTCAACACCCCAAATCCTATTCTAATTGGTGTACACTATAAATAAATAAAGTCTAATTGATTTTAACATTAATCATTGATTTTAGTGGCTTGATTACTCAAGGGTATGGTAGTGAAACTCACAGTGTTCTTTTAAGAGTTAAAAATGTCATTTTAGAACATTGTGCTTTTAAAGTAAATGAAAGAAAACTACATCCTACAATTGAAAATTTGGTTGTTTTAAATTTCAAGGTGCAAACTCTTCAAAATGAAGACCAACATCCTACTATGCAATATATCCTAGAATTCTTTTTCATTCCAAATGAAATGCAACTACTTAAAATTTAAAGGAAGAAGATAAGAAGGAACTTTGGGTAGAGAACTCTTTTCTTTTATAAAAAACAACCTACGCTACTATAACCAAATAAACATGCAAAGCAACATGTAAATGCAGTCAAGAAACTACAAAACATTTTTTAAAACTTTTTATATGCTTATGAAATGAAAATAGAAAACAAATATATTTTTTCTTTTCCAAGCATAACCAGAGAGAAGGATGAAAAAATAGAGACTGACTCAGGCCCTAAACCACTTCCAGAAAGTAGGGATTCACCAGAATCCAAAGGAGAACCTAAATCTTCAAAAGTAGACCTTCAAACTTGACAAAATGCAATAAAGAGACAAATAAAACTAAACAACAAAGATTTAATTACAGCTTCATAGACAATCTGAGACTAAAAACTCTCTCAACGACATTTAACAGAGGTCTCTAGTACTCATAAGAACCTGAGAAACCAAAAACCTCCTGGAAGCAAAATATGTTTTTTAGAAAACTATTCAAAATCAGAGGTACATGTGTTGTACATAGACATACTGTGGATGTAGGCATGTCGGCATACCTCAGGGTGCATATGTATGCATCCTTGGTATAGAATAAGGTGTGTATATTGTTGAACTAACTCAAAAAAGAGATAAACTTCAGAGAGATCATCCAGACCAGGACAAACTGGAAAGAATTGAAAGGTGACTAAATACTCTTATAGACTCAAAAAGCATAGAAAATAATAGGAAATGAAACTAAACAAATCTCCTAATGAGACCCTAGAGATACTCTCCAATGGAGTCGCCAATACTTCTATGGGGGAAAATCCCCCTAATACAGGTCTAGTGACTAGGTAGAGCCTTGACACCTTAAAAGATAGAAATGCTTCTATTATACCCCAAATCCAACAAGAACCTAATGATTGTTAAGAGAAAGGATTAAATATTGAAATGTGTACCTTAATTCCTTTCATCTGTTGAATATTCCTTCCCATTGTTTTTTTTTCCAAGATTGCAAGACTCCTCCCAAAGATGGCCTGAAACAAATTCATAGAATAAACTATGACAACATATGTATAACTACCAAGATCATCAAAAGGGTTAGTTATTAATGAAAAAGAATCATAAACATAAACACAAAGGAATAAATATATGGGACAAGAAGTTTCTCTTTTATTAATAACAAGATTGGAAGTTTCAACCTAAATCTTACCGACATCGCTCCATGAACCTCTCCTAGGTTCCTCTACTTTTACTCCAAGTGCCCTATTCCCAGTATGCTATCCTCACCACCAACATGCCAATATAACATAAAAGGATGGATTGTATAAGGAGGATGGTGATCCGGATTTTATGAGCAGAACGAAATGAATACATATTATTATCAAAAAATGCTTAACACGTAATAATAGATATACAATAACATCGGTTTCTATTCAATAAGGAAATAAGTTGAAACTGTAAAATGCAATAGAAAACAAGCTTGCTAGAATGGTGGTGTCTTATCTCTGAGAAGAGATGTGATGTATTTTCTCATCTCTCCAAAATATGATTCTAGTGAGGATCTCAAGTAATTTCTACAATAAATAGGAATGTCGAAAACCCTATACATCCAAAAACCTAACCCTATGAGATGAAGCGCCAAAATTCATGTGGGCCCTATTTGGGTAAGTTAGTACATCAACTTCTCGGGGTTGTAAATTTTGCATACGATCTATGTTTTAGGTGCACGATAGGTCGTTGGAAATTTCTATATGATAACTACACATATTTCTTTTGATGATCCCTAAAAACGTTGTTTAGGGCCTCAAAATGACCCCAGAGGTTAGGGACCCAAAAACTAGGAAACAATTATCAAACTGGAAAACAACCAAAATGAGCCAGTTGGAATAGGTGGGAGTCCACCAACATCCATATGGATCAATACTCCCCCATTAGGAATAAATTATCTCCATTGTGTTGATTTCCCCCATTAGATGAGGAAATGTCTGTTGAATTTGGCCCCAGGTGAGCCACTTGCATTGTTGTAGGAGATGCCTTGCTTTGACAACTCGATAAAGATGGATCCTTTGATGGCAAGTGCCCTTGACCTTTTTGTCCCCAATATGATCATCGGATTCTTATTGTATGTAGTTGGGGTTGATCTCTATTGGTTTCAGTTGTTATGCTATCTTTGAGGTGTCCAATAATGGTCGAAAATAAGGTTGAAGGAGATACATGTTTAACACTAGGTGCAGACCAAGGAAATGAGGAATGTTGAGCACAAAATAATTATCACCCACAACCTTGGTGATGGTGTACGACCAATAATGGAGTGGGATAATATTTTTATGGGTTCCGATAAGGGTTTCTTTCTACAAATACAACCAACTTTCTCACCCACATGAAACTTATGTGGCACCCGGTGTTGATCATGGTGTTTCGTGTACTTGTCATTGGACTTCTATAGGATATCATGAACCTGTTGACGGATGTTATGGATTTTCTCAATGAATTGATTGGCTTTGTCAACTTCAGTTGGAGCAAAAGATGAGTCGGCCAAGGTGACCGCAAGGGGTAGTGAAACATCTATGGGACCTAATGGTTTGAATCCCAACCCCACCTGAAAGGGGTTATGGTATGTTGAGCTATGCAAGGCTCGGTTCTATCTATGTTGGACATAGGGAAGAATATCATCCCATGTTACAGGGTGCTTGAAATTATACATGTGCAGGATATGAACAATCATTCTATTTATGACCTTGGTTTGGCCATCTTTCTGGGGGTGGAAGGATGTGGATTTGTTGAGTTTGGTGTCCAGTAGTGACCAGAGGCTCAACAAGAATGTGTGGAGAAATCGACTATCCCAATCTAAGACAATGATTTGTGGGATTCCAAAATGCACCCAGACTCATTCAAAGAATATCTTGGTAGTGGCCTTTGCTATGATGCTCTTCTTGCAGGGGTTGTGTCCAGATGAGTTATGAAAGGTTCGGTTCTAGCTATGTTGGACAAAGGGAAGAATATCATCCCATGTACAAGGGTTATTGGAATTATACATGTATAGGATATGCACTATCATTCTATTTATGGCCTCAGTTTGGCCATCTATCTGGGAGTGGAAGGTCATGGATTTGTTGAGCTTGGTGTCCAGTAGTGACCAGAGGCTCAACCAGAATGTGTTGAGAAATAAACTATCCCAATATAATGTTGATTAAGGTTGGTTGTCATTGATGTCAACCCTTGAAGAAAGACCCGTAGCACAAAGTTTTGGGTAATGGACCCAATAGTGTTTTATGTAAATATGACTCATTATTTTTTTGTCATGGTTGATAAGAAGTAAATATGGATGAACTCCAAAGTGGTCCCCTTATGGTGAAAGCGCTCATGGGAAGATGCTTTGTGGAGTAAGAGAACCCATGCTTAATTGTGGAATAGTGAGATGAAGGAAAGTTAATTTGTCAGGGAAAATATAATATATGGATATTTCTTGTCATGTCATTTCTGGTGGTATGTGGAACGTTACATAATTCCTCACGGTTAGAGAGTTATGGCCATGAGAAGTTGGAGACCCCAGGTTTGGGTAATGGACCCAAGTTTGTTTGATGGGTAACGGTATGAGTTATGATATATTTTCATATAATAGTATTCTATATCGATAGTACATGGCATGCCATTTCTGGTGGTATGAAGAACATCACATAACTCCTCACGGTTTGAGATTTATGGCCTTACGAAGTTGGAGGACCCTCATATGTCATCTAGAAGCCCCAAAAGGTCAAAGTAATTAAAGTGGTTTAAGAGATTTTAAAAGGTAAATAATAAATTGAAGTGATGAGTGTATTATAATTCAAAGTGAATACAAAATAAATTATTTCAATAATAATTTTAATGGAGAAATTAGAAGTGGACCCAACCCTAAAATAAGGAAA
>ML778045.1:310216-341081 GCA_009831015.1 Picea engelmannii
TATTGGTACAGGTTTACAACAGTATATCTCATAGTGATAGTGTGACAGTGGTTCCATCATTCTACTTCTACTTCAGGGTGGCAGGACGGGGCAAGGATAGGTGGTTGTAGCCACCTTCTGGTTGTAGTTGAAGAACATAGGGGGTTGTCTCCTCCTTCTGGTTGTAGCCATAGAATTGGGGAGTTGGAGCTTCCCTCAAGTTGTAGCCTGAGAAAGTAGGGAGTTGGGGCCTCCTTCCAGTTGCAGCTGGAAAACAAAGGAAGTTGGTGCTTCCAATGAATGTAATTCTTCAAGACATATAAGAAAAGGCATTCCGTGGTTTTCTCCCGATTTGGGTTTCCACGTAAAACACTGGTGTACTGTGTATGTGTATGATTGTTCATTTGTTCATTGCTTATTTACTCTGCAGTTATTGGATAATAATGCTTCATTGATATAGCACTTGGATTATATGGTTAAAAGGGACTAAATTTCTCTATTACTGATTGACCCCCCCCCTCTCAGTAATCCAACATATAAGACAATGGTTTGTGGGATTCCAAAATGTACCCAGACTCATTCAAATAATATCTTGGTAGTAGCCTCTGTTGTGATTCTCTTCTTGTAGGTGGCCATATTCGCCATCTTAGAAAAGTGCTTAACAACTACAAAAACACAGTCATTTCCCCGCTTGGTGGATGGGAGGCCCGACATGTAGTCCATGGAGATGGATTCCCATGGCTTGTCAGAAGTAGGCAGAGGGGTGTACAGGCCCTGTTTCTTAGTGCTCGGTTTGGCAATAGTGCAAGCAATGCAGGACCTGATATACTTTCTAACCTCCTATCGAAGTTTTGACCAGTAGAAGTGTTTCTGCATCATTTCCACTATCTTTTCAATGCCAAAGTGTCCTTCCACTCGATTATAGTGCGCTTCCCAGATCATCTTTGCTCGCTCTCTTAATGGAACACATATATGGCATAAATGACACAACAACCCATCCTAAATATGGAAATTAGGGACAAATGCATTTTAGCCCAAAATTTGGTAGGTCGTGGCAAAGTCCGGGTCTATCTCATAGATTTCGGTCCATCCAAAGGTCTCATGTCCCCAAGAGTCTATGACTATGGTGAGTGTCTCGATTGATGGTATTTTGAGGAAATCAACGATGTGGTTCTTGCTTCCTGTATTATACTTTAGCTTGAGGTGGAATTGTTGCAAGTATGTCGACCACTTTTGATGGTGGTCATTCTACAATTTTCATTGTGTCTTCATGAAATGCAATGGATTATGATCAGTGTGGATGACTGTCTCCTTCCCAAGAATTTAATGTCTCCATTGGTGACAGGATTGGAAAATGGAGTACATTTCTTTGTATTAAGTAGATTACTTAGGGAAAACATCAGATAGTGTCTCACTATGATAGGCCACGGGGTGGCCATGATGAGTGAGAGTGATTCCCACATAATAGTATGAAGCATCTGTTTCAATCTCAAAGGTTTGTTGCAGGTCCGGTAGTGAAATTACTAGGTTTGAGCACACGTGTTTCTTAAAATCATCGAAAACTTATTGTTGAGACCAGATCCACACAAATTTCTCCTTACCACCACCCCTGGTTACTTGGCTAAGGGCCCATGTAATATGGGAGAATCCCAGCATGAACATATGGTAGAAATTGGCAAGGCCCAAGAAGATCTGAAGCTCGGTCAGTGTGTTTGGGTCTGGCCAGTCAAGGATGACTTGTATATTCATTGGATCCACATGTACACCATGTTTATCAACGACATATCCTAGGTAATGGAACTTGTCCATGTCAAAGGAGAATGTTTCCAAGTTGGTGTATAGTTTGTGCTGCCGTAGGGTGTGTAGAACCTACTGAGTATGTTGTAAGTGTTCTTCCAAAGTCTTTTTGTAAATGAGAATGTCATTCAGATAAAATAATACAAAATTATTGGTGAATGGTTGCAGGATAGCATCCATCATCCTCATGAAAGTGGTTGGAGAATTTGTCAAGCCAAAGGGCATGACCAACCATTTGAAAAGACCTTCCTTTGACTTGAAGGTGGTCTTCCATACATCTATCAATTCTATCAGGACCTGGTGGTAGCCATACATCAGATAAATCTTACTGAATTATTTGGCCCCCGTGAGATGATCAAGGAGGTCATCGATTCAGGGAATAAGATATCAGTTTCTGACTATGATTTTAATCAGGGCCCGGTAATCAATGCAGAGTCGTCAAGTTCCATATTTCTTTTGTACCAACACGATTGGGCTCCCGCAAGGTGATGAACTGGGACGGATGTGCCCCTTGTGGAGCAGTTCTTGGATCTTCCACTTGAACTCATCATTCTCTAATAGAGAGTGGTGGTAGATTGGCCCATTGTGCAACGATGTGTTGGGGGTCAGATCGATGGGGTGATTGACCTGACAGTGTAGAGGTACCCCGGTAGGTGAGGAGAAGATATTCGAGTATGCTTCCATGACCTTATCCACTTTCTTATGTTGTTTGGAGAGGTCATTCATGAATAGCGTAGATGTGGTTGCGATCTTTCGGTCATTCTAAGAGCGTATGACGAAGAAGACAAACTTCCCCATTTGAGAGATGACCTTCCTCCATTTCTTGGCAGAGATCAAGGAAATAACACTAGGTGGGACTGCCTTCGGTACCCTGTATAATTTGTTTTTCATAGTAATAATAACACTGTGAGCCCTAGACTCATACACAGCACGGCGTTTCTATAAATATGGTTGGCCCAAAAGAACATTACAAACTTTGAGAGGAAAAACATCACATGTTATGTAGCTAGAGAGGTAGTAGTGGGGGGCCAGAGGGCCAATAGTGATAATAGTGGAGGTCATTCAATGTAAGGTGGACTTGTTCCACTATATTATTAAATAAGGCCTACTATGGTAGTTGGATATAATAAATGGGTAGTTAGATATAATAAATGTAAGAGGAATTCTTAGAAGTTTCTACTTCTAGAAGATTCCTCCTCTAGAATGTTCTTAGGTGATGGTAGCACTATATAAAGGAGTCCAAGAAATGTAATGGGAAATGAATAGAATTATTGTATTGTGAGTTGTATCTCAATAGAAGAATTTCCCCTCGAAGAGGCAAGTGAACAGGAGAGGATCCCTTCCATAAGAGGATCCATTGTATGGTGTTGCCCTACCTCAAGGGTTTGGTAATAATAAAGTATAGTTTCTTCTATCTTTCTTTGTGGATATATTGTGTATTCATTATTTGTGGTGATTATATTTGTAGATCTATTCAGGTTCTTAACAAGTGGTATCAAATAACTTTCCTTGCAAGACATTGTGGGCAAATATTTTTTATTTTTTCAAAAAAAAAATCGGAGAAGAAAAAAGAGGGCCACGACATTTCATAAAATTTTGGTATATTTCTATGAAAAATTTGTAGAAACGGGTTGTATATATGATTTCATCTCGTAAAATCACCCAATTTGAAAAAGAAATCCTCTGAAACGGAGTTCGGGAATCAAGATATTGAAGTTTTAAAATCTGCAAATTTTCAGGGTTTTTTCCACAGACGATGACGTGATATTTTTTTATTTTTGTAGAAGCTGGAGGCTGAATTCTCCCAAACAAATTGAAAATATAATTTCTTCTCACAATTTCACCCAATTTCAAAAACCATAACAACTGAAACGGAGTCGGGGAAGTGAAGTTATGAGCATTTTAAATTCAATGGTTTTTCAGGGTTTTTCCAAAAAAAGCCGCGATTTTCTATCGTAATTTTTTGTTCTATATTTTGACTTTTTTTTGTGATGGAAATGAGACTGTAGAGCTCAGAATGTTTCATAAGGTGCTCATATGTCTATTTCTTCTCAAACCCTCAAATAAATTCTACAGATTACTGAAGCATTCAAAGCCCAATTGTTTGACACATTGGATGACAGATTGGATGACTTTGTAGATGGCCTCACAAATGGTCTCAATCATAGTTTTCATAGTATTCAAGATTCATTGGATAGAATGTAGGAGAGATTTGTTATGGAGGACCTCAGAGATGAATATAATCAAGAAATATATGTTTGGTATGACTTTGAGGCCAATTTTGATGATTGGTATATGGATAGTTGTCATTTATGGAATGACAACCACTTTCATATTTTATTTGATGACTCTAATCCACCTTCTATACAGAGCATCAATGTGACAAATTGGAAGCCAATGATTATTACCAGTGTCCATCCTTCATATTCTACAATGGTATTATTCCTTTCAGATTCTGCTACGACCCTTTTCCACTATGTGGATGGATCTTCTTATTTGGATCCACATGATAGATGTCAGTCTTTGGAGCATCATTTTGAGTTGGTTATTTGGTTCCAAAATCTTCCACATGGATTTCACATGAGCACTTAGACATGGGCCCCGAGTTTACAATGGCGGTTGGATTACTTCAACATGATGGATTTCCTTTCTACATGGGGCCTTGGTTCTCGAGTCTTCTCCAACATTATGGTCCAAAATTGTCCATGGGACACTAGTATATGGTTGTACAACAAGCGTTGAGGACAATGCTTTCATAAGTGAGATGGAATGTTATGTAGCTAGAGAGGTAGTAGTGGGGGCCCAGAGGGCTCATAGTGATAATAGTGGAGGCCATTCAATGTAAGGTGGAATAGGTCCACTATATTATTAAATAAGGCCAACTATGGTAGTTAGATATAATAAATGGGTAGTTAGATATAATAAATGTAAGAGGAATTATTAGAAGGTTCTACTTCTAGAAGATTCCTCCTCTAGAATGTTCTTAGGTGATGGTAGCACTATATAAAGGGGTCCAAGAAATGTAATGGGACATGAATAGTATTATTGTATTGTGAGTTGTAGATAAATAGGAAGATGCCCCCTCAAAGAGGCAAGTGAACAATAGAGGATCCCTTCCCTAATAGGATCCATTGTATGGTGTTTCCTTACCTCAAGGGTTTGGTAATAATAAAGTGTGGTTTATTCTATCTTGCTTTGTGGATCTATTCTTTATTCAGTATTTGTGGTGATTATATTTCTAGATCTATTCAGGTTATTAACATCACACAATACCTCTTCTTTGAAGGGCTTGATTCCATATGACATCTGTCATTTTTGGATGATGCAGATGTCGCTTCCTTGGCGGAGCCATCCGATGGTGAAGGGCTTCAGGTGCGACATTTTCGGCAGGGAAAGCTGCTTGACAACCTCTGCTAAGAATAGGTTCTTCTGGCTACTGTTATCAATGATGAAGTGTGGAGAGGTACCCCTCACCTACATCTGTGAATGAAAAAGGTACTCGCCTTCCTTTGGCTTGTCTCATTCACCAGGCTAGAGCTTGGTGGTAGAAATGGTAGCACTGGGTTCTGGATCAACGATCTACCTCCCCTTTTCTAGTTCTGACTCAAAGTTAGAACCTGCATATGATTTAAAATCTTTCACCTCAACCACAAATGACTTCTTTGAGCGGAAATCAACAGTGTTATGCCAGGGGGTCTTATGGAAGTCACACCACTTCCTGATATCTTTCTTTGTTTTTTCGGTGTCCTTCTTTTCTTACGACCTGGACTGGTTTTCCTGAGGAGGTTCGTATTTTCTCTATCCTTTGTTCTACAGGTTGGGGCTTCCCTTTCTTGGATTTTCCTGTGAAGGGTTCCCAGGCCCAAATTGTTGTGTCTTTTATTTGAGCTTTTGCTCGATTTTGACAGCATATCGGTAGGTCATGCCCAAGGATAATATGTCTAGAAACTCCATTTTGGCTTGGATGTATCTATGTAGAATAACGCGATACTTGATAACCATATGCCGCTTAGAATATTTGATACCCATATTGGTGGGCAAGGTATAGAATATGTTTGTCAACTCGGGCACTGCTTGGTCTCTTTCTTGCCGCAATGTGGTCCATTTTTTATATAGGTCGTCATAACTTCCAACATGGTAGTATTGTTCCTTAATAACATCCCTTAAGGACTCCTAGGTGACTGCGACTATAAATAATGAGGGTTCCTCTGTTTCCTTCTGCTCACATAAATTTTCTCACCAATATTTGACATGGAGAATGGATTTGCAGAGCACAAAAGTAATATTTTCTCTATTCAAGAAGTTATGAACAAAGAAATACACTTCTAGTAGATTCAACCATTTTTCTATAGCATCTGCGTCTATCTGACCTTCAAATATAGGAATATCAAAGTTGATTTGTACCTTGAAGGGGGAGACACCTCCGTTTGAGGAAGATGCGTCACATGTTAGTTGTCACCAAAGGATTTGTGGAAAACTATCCATCATCGCGTTCCTTTGTTGTGTGAGGGCTTCCTCGAGCAACATTTTGAAGGGATCTCATGTCGCTTCGTCTTTCTTTTATCCCTCCATGAGAAGTCACTTGGGTGTGCGAGAGATTTTTTCCTCAATAGACACAATCGTGAGACCATGTTGGGCCCTTCGTGTTATATTAAAAGAAGCAGTGCAAGCAATACTACAGTTCCAATTTTTCTTAGAAAATTTTGGAAGCCACAAAGGAGCTGGAAAGTAGAGAAAGGGAGGAAACAAAAAGTGGTTTGAGGTATAGCGCAACACCAACAAGGTGAAAGTAGTTACAACGGAACAAGAACAAGAAAGCATGTGAAGTCTCAAACCAGAAAATACCAATTAGCTTATATATACGAGATGCATATGATTGTAAAAGTTTTTGTTGGAAGGGTTAGACGGATTAGAAGAGAATATCATTCACTCCATTTTAGGTTCTGTGATTGTAATTAATATCCATTTTGGGAAAAAAGGTAGATAGAGCTCTGAGGAACGAGTCTGGAGCCAGAAAATATTGTAACCGAGTAATGACTTGTATCTGTTGGATTGTATCTAAGAACCCCTTTTGATGATAATATATGGAAGGACCTAAAATTTTGAAATATTTTGTGTAATTCTCTGTCTGTGTTTATGATTTTCCATTTTACTTTACTTCTGTAAGTCTGATGAGATCAATGTGTTATAGTTGTTTACAAGTGTTTTCGCAGCTCTGGTGTCTTTGTTATTAGTTATGAATGGGTTCATATCTACTACTTCTTAGTTCATCTTACACAAGAGTATGGTGAATATTGAAGATTCTGGAGATCTACCTAAGTATTCTCCTTACCCTTCCCTATATTCTTTTCTTGGTTGTGCTTCAGGTGAGACTTATTCTCTCCAGAGAAGACGAAAATGTTAGTTCTCTAGACTACTCGGTACCTTTTTTTGGTAACATAAGAAGGACCCTGGTCTGATCAACTTTGCACCAACAAAATGGTTATTTTTTCGAGACCTGCGTTAAAAAGGAAATTGTACGAAGAATGCTTCCACAGATTCATCGATCTAATATTCACCAGTGGTAGGAGAAAAATTACGAAGCCTTCATATGGAAAGAAGCGGAGCTACAAGGAAAATATGTGAAATATACAAGGGAGGTTGTCTTTTACTTAGAAAGATTGAGTGAACAGTATGAGATATTCTGGGTTAAGTTTCTAGAAGAACTTTTCCACTAGATAGATAGGCTCCAAGAAGATCCAGAATTCCAAGAATGAATCAAGAAGACTTGTGCTTGGGATACAAAAAATATCATAGTTATTCATTGGATAGATCATTCGGTAATGCAAGTAATCGATTTTTGGGTCAATACAACAATCGAAGGATACATTATCAAGTTTTCAACTGAGAATCACCAATCGTTTTGATGGGCAGAAGAATATTTCAAGAAATAGGCAAGGGGAAGGTTATTTAGAGAAATCCCCCTATGGATTAAGGTTTTATTTATGGAGGAGGGGATGTTGACTATGTCCCCAACTGAGATGGCAGCCTAAACACCCTCACTTGGGGTGGAGTGATTTTGGGGTGGAATCATGGCCTGACAGAGGGGAGAGGTTTCTTTGACAAATGGGGGAGCAAAAAGAAATGGACTCAAAGGATGTGCGAGCCTTGAAAAGAGTCGCCATAGTTGAGAAGTGGTGGTGAAGTAAGATAAAGAAAGCAGTGAAATAGTTCGAGAAGTTGTTCAAAGAATTTGGACCAACAGAACTCGAGGAAGGACAGAAGGAAGAGTTGCAAAATATGAGAAGATAGGAAAGAGTGGCTAGTCAAAGATTAAGTGATAAAGAAGTGTAGAGAGAAAGAATTCCCCAAGAGGGTAGACAAGAAAAAGAAGGTGTAGAAGCATGGGAAAATGAATTCAAGATGGATCTTGTAGAAGAAATAGAAGATTAAACCCCAATACTAGGAAAGATCAAGAATATGGATGAAGAGACCGCTCCAAAGGATGAGAACGAGACCCCCTAGATCAAAGAAATATGCCCCAAAGCCAGTGGCACTAGCCTCGAATCACCCATACCCAAAGTTTATTCTATACAAGTGGTAAATTCTATGCTACCTTCTTATGTTATTTTTGTTTCATTACAATCAATTAGTTAGTCAAAACCAGTAAGCACGAATACTGGGAGGATATTGGGAGCCCCTATTAGATTGCAACCAGGACCGTTAGGTTTTATCTTGATATTAGAAGTAATATCAGCCATGGTTGGTAATGTGGGAGGTTCAATTGCTTGATACCCAGAATTCTAGTGTAAAGGAGATGGGGATGTTGAGCAGCATTGGTTCTTATGCGAAGCAATCTGGAGGTCCAGAGGGATTCTAGACGCAAATAAACTGGTCGAGTTCCATACTACCTTGAGAGGTTGTGCTCTCAAATGGTACATGAAGTCTATTGAGCTAGGAGTACTAGAAGTGCAGACAAGTGTTCACACTTTTCCAAGTACGGATAAAATTCATAGCAGATTTTAAGCTACATCAGTCAGAACAACAAGCTATGTCTGAGTTACATGAAATTTAGCAAAGGGAAGGTGAATCGGCTTGGGTATATAGTCAGACATTTAAAGATTCTATAGGGTGGCTAGCACATCCAATTCATGAGGATCATAAAAGAGAATGGTATATCCATGGATTGCTACCTCTGACACAGATTCGATTAATGCAAAAGAGAATAGCCACTTTAACAGATTCCTTGGAACAATCAATGAAGATTGAATCCATGGCAGGATATTTGGGGAGCCTGAGAGTGACCAAACCCCCAACAGATGTAAATTTGGCACAACTACAAGGAAACATATCGGCATTGACAGAGAAGATTCAATAATTGACGATACCCAGACCAAGACGACCACAAGTCTGGTGTACAAGATGCTACATAGAGGGGAATCTGGCGAACGAATGTCCATGTATGAGGGGAATGTGACCTCCTCATAATCTGATGGGACCCTCACCAGGACCCAAGGGAGGATTTGCACAAGTATCCGTGAATTTACCATTTCATACCCCAACCCCATATCATGCTTTTCTAGGTAATCAAGCATTGCCGACAATTGAGTATTGTGATATTTGTCGAATTCATGGGCATGGGCCAAGATAGCACCCCATTATTAATAAGTATTCAAAAGTACCGAATACTATACATTGTGAGTTATGCACATATACCACGCATGCTACCAATTAGTGTAGATCATTGGATGCACATGCGGACAAACTGAATCGAACGTCATTCATGTTGAATGAAACCCCTTAGGGACTGGGATGAGGTCGTGGAGGTGGAGATGGAGGAGACTTCAGAGGAGGAAGAACTAGGGGGAGAGGACCAAGTAGATTCTACAATTGTGATGATCAAGGTCACATGGCTAGGGATTGTCCTCATCCAAGGCATCCATGGTGCTCTCACTATAGAACCAATGGGAAAGCAACTGAAGACTGCCTAGAGCTAATTGAAAAATGGGAATATTGAGTACATCAATGAGGAAATAATCTTATAAGCTCAGAGATAAAGAGAGTTATTAAATGAAAACTACCAAACCGTAACATCATTACTTGAGGAGGAGAAAATACTGGCGCAGATGATGATAATATGCCTTAGATCTAGAAATCAGTGCCTAAGGAGGATAGGTATGACCCTCTGAAACATAAGATATTATTTAAAAATGGAATAGAAGTGTTCCAAATTATCCCTCTCCCTGAGATGGAAGAGAAACCTCCTCATAATATCATTTATCCTAAGATTTTTCAGTTTCCTACTTCACCCCCTACACCCCATAGTCCCAATAAGACAACTTGAGAAGTCACAAAATGTAGTTGACCTTTGGTTTTAGTTATTTTATGATATTCTTGGTAATAACTAGCTGACAGAAAAGTTGTGCAATTACCTATACCTATTCCTAGGAACTAAAGAATCTCCAGAAACTATAATAAGGAATATTCTTCCTAAAAAGAATACTTAGAGAGTGAAAAGAAGGAAAATATGGTCGAGGAAAGAGTTTATATTCGCAGCCCAGCCAGACGAGTTTGAGATTGAAGATGTTATGTTATATCTAGGATTTGATGTTAACATACTACCTAAAAATGATTGGGAAGATTTAGGAAAACCCCAGTTGACATATTCCCCAATCCAGTTAAGAATGGCCAATCAGTATTGTATTTTTCCAATATGAAGACTGGACAATGTGGAGATAGATGTTGTGGGAGTGAAGACTGTAGCCGATTTTGAGGTGATTGAAATCATGGGGGATAAGGACCCTTATTCTGCACTACTTGGTATTTATTGGGCCTATGATAATTATGTTTTCATTGGCCTAAAGAGGGATACTATGACATTCAAATCAGACAGAATCAAATTAATTCAGCCTTTAGATCCATATGTAGGCCCTTGATGTACAGATCCAACATAAAACAATATGGAAGGAGAAGATTTGGACCATTTATACGTTGTAATAGTAGGAATGTGGGAAGACTACATAAATCCTATTGTTGATGGATCACTGATTTGGAAGAGCATACAATCGGCGGACACAAATTCATAACTAGCATTCGACAGTTGGCAGCAAGGTTCATATGAAATATTTTCAAGGAGGTGTGCAACTGTTAGATCATCTAGATGGGTCAGAACCGAGGTTAGATAACATGTGATATACAATGGGACCTTAGAACTTAACATTTTTTTGGTTAGCATGGAAGAAAAGATAGTGGAGGATCAAAAGATTTCAGTTTTGGACGTAGCCCTGAAGGACACCCCTGCTAGATGGTGGTTTGGTCACAAATCCTTGATTAAGGATTGGGAGGATGTGAAGCAAGCTATCCGATGTGAAGAAGAAGTTGTTCAATGGACAATCTGATCCTAAAATACATATTGAGCAATGCATGAAGCAGTGGAAAGTTGTGTAAATACCATCTCATTGGTGGGTTCAAGTATTTTCTCCATTTGCTAGGACTGATTCTGAAATATTGTTACATCCATGAAGAGACCATAAGACAAACCAACAACTGGAAAACATTAGGAGACCAATTTTTAAAGGAATTCTCTTTTACAAGTACCCTGAGCTTAATATAGGCCTGCAAGGAATTAAAAAATTCCTTTTTACTCATGTTGGTGAATGGAAATCAGACCCAGTGGTATGTGAAAAGCATAGTCAAGTGCTTCATTCTAGACTTTGCCTAGACACGAAAAAGACACCTATATAATGCTATAATATTGAGAAGGATTTGGAAAACCCAGATGATCTAGAAGAAATGAGAAACTTAGCCATTAAGGAAACATGAGGAAGTAGAGAAATCTAGAACACCATACCCAGTCAGACTAAGAGTTCTTAAAGTCATCCATTGAAGTTGTGAAAAATCAACATAGGAACTACAGAGAAACCTAAGATAGCTATGGTAGGAGATTACTGGGATGAGAAAACTAGCTAAGAAATACATAGCCTATTGCGGGAGTATGAGGAATTATTCCAAAAGATATTTTAAGAACTAAAAAGGATTAAAGGAGCTATGACAGACATGAAAATTGAACTAAAACAAGGATAAAAAACTGTAAGGAATAGGCCATATCATCTTAACCCCAAGGTGAAAAAGAAGGTTAAGAGGGAAATAGACAAGATGCTCGAGGCTGGACTTATTTTTCCAGTTGAGGAAGAAGAATGGGTTAGCCCCATAATCATCCAGAGAAAGAAAGGTATAGAGGACATTAGGGTATGTGTGGACTACAAAAGGTTTGACTCTTCCTGTGTCCATGACCCTTTTCCAACACCTTTTACTGACGAGGTGCTAGAACAAGCTGCGGGGAAAGAATCTTACTCATTTACAGATGAATTTTCAGGGTATCACCAAGTGAGAATTGTTGAAGAGGAAGAAAGGAATACCACATTCATAACATAATGGGGGTCATTTTCATACAATGTGATGCCCTTCGGCCTAAAGAACGCCTCTATATTTTTTTCTCAGATTGTAATAGAAACCTTCCAAGAATTTATTCACAAATTCATAGAATTTTATATGGACAATTGGACGGTATACAGTCTTCTCAAGGAACATGTAGTGCTACTATGTCTAATGTTTGATAGATGTAGGGAATTGCAGATATCTCTGAACCTTAGAAAGTGTATCTTTTGTTTCCACATGGAAATCTGTTAGGCTACATAATATGCTGAGAAGTAGTATTGGTAGACCCAACCAAAGTTGCGGTCATTGTGAACATGCCACTGCCTACAAGCTCTAAACAATTGTGCTCCACACTTGGGTACATAGGTTACTATCACATGTTTATCATAAGTTATGAAAACATTATTGCACCCATGGAAAATACACTAAATAAGTTAGAAGTGTTCCAATGGACGCCAGAGTGTGATAAAGCATTCAACATCCTGAAGGAAAATCTCAGCACAACACCTATTCTGATATTTTTGAACTGGGAAAATGAATTTCATGTGCATGTAGACACATCAGGAATTTCCCTGGTAACCATCTTAGCACAGCCACGAGATGGAGCCATGGATCATCCCATCTACTTTTCTAGAAGGAAGTTGTCGGAAGCTGAGCGCAACTATACAACCACGGAAAGGGAGGGTTTATCTATGGTTTACGCACTACATAAGTTTATACATTACTTGTTAGGCTCTCATTTTAAATTTTTTACTGATCACTCTGCATTAAAATATCTAGTTAACAAGCATGTCTTGGAAGGAAGAATTTGGTGATGGTCGTTACTGTGTCATGAATTTTCATTTGAGGTGATCATCAAACTTGGAAGATGCAAAGTGGGCCCCGAACCCCTATCCAGATTAGAGTCTATGGTTCTTACATATTTCATTACCTCGATTCTATACATTTCATAGCTTACACACATGTGGAATAATTCACGCAGAGGGTTGCGGAGTTGCAAGAACTTGATGACACCATATTTTTAGAAGACTTTCATCAATAAGTTGAGAAAGCAAGGAAGAAATCTTGGAATGATAGGCACATTAAGACTAAAACATTTTCTCAAGGAGATAAGGCCCTACTTTATGACAGTCGATACCAGAAACATTCAGGAAAGTTGTGCATGCATTGGTTGGGATCATTTATAGTTGGGGAGATCCAACCCTTTGGATAAGTCAGACTCATGCAACTGGATGGTATACTTCGGCCAGGATGGGTGAATGGCACTCTCCTGAAACCCTATATTTCTCATAATTGAGTTAAAGAACTGTTTCTCTAGTCCAAAGGAGCATTTATAGTAGTTAGATTTGAATTTTTTGCAATTTCTTTGAATTTAGTTAATAAAGTCAAAGTGTGCATTGTTGCACTACGACATGTATTTCATTTTTCTATCTAAGTGTTGCTTTGGTGTAGAACTGCTTACTCAGTAGTGTAGGATCAAAAGAGCCACAAGTACATTAAGGGAAATCATTAAATGTTACGTGGACCCATTTATAGTCAGAGGGAGAGTGAATCAGGACCCAATCCTAGTCTATGTACCACATGAACCAAGTCCAATCATCGGCTTTATGACCACTACAGTAACCCGTCTAAACTTTGTTAAACCATAAAGTCGCGATACGTGAAGATTCCATCAGTATTCATGCCAGGATTCTCATCCATTCAAATGGTATGGTCTGAACTCAACCACGTCCCTGACCAACTTTCTTAGTAAATCCTAGGATCACCCAATAGATTTACCCGGTTAAACAGTCTCGTCGGACAACCCATCTCCAAGTTGTCTCTATCTAATAGAAAGATTTGCCTCACCCTATGCAATCTTACACATAATTCCTTTTTCCATTTCCCTATGGAGAATTATCATCCATGTTTGTAAAATAGAGAGCTAAAAATACATATTTTTCCACATGTACGCATCTTGCCTATTATACAACATGCGTATATGCAGGCTGCACCACTACAACCTGCGTACATCAATATTTGTGACAAAAAATGAAAATTAATGTCGGGTTTCCATTTCAGGATAGGATATCTATGATCCTTGGCCTTCCATATACTGAAAACGTTCTTAATCAACCCTTCAGTTCCATTCTAAAAGCTATAAATGGGCCAATTTCGAGCTATGGAAAGAGGAGAAAGGATTCAACTTTGAGAGAAAAGTTACTCTGGAAAAATTATTTACTTCATATTTAGTATGCATCTCTTTGTCCTTTAAGTCTGAACACAATGTTCAGCCCCCAATCTCTTCCCTTATTGATTGGGAACCTCATTGTTTCTCTCTTATGATCTTGCCTTTGGTGGAGGATTGAAGTGGTGGAGGCCCAGCTGGAAGGAACTTAGTTTCTCGGTTTTGAACCGTGTTGACATGGAAGTATGTAACATTTTCACTTATGTTGATCATATATTGATAGAGATACTATTTTCCCATCCAATTGATATCTTCCAAATATTTGAATTATTATTCAATGGGCGTATTTGTCATGTTTATTAATGGATTATGTTATTGAATGTGCTAACATCATTTATCATCACCATATGCTTTCCTTGCTTGGTTGTTGAGGACTGGTTGTAGGCAGATTACTTTCAATCAAGTGCTCAATGGTGGACTTCATCGAACGTCTGGGCGAGGTAGGAATTTTCTCTTGTCTTGCTAGCATATTTTTTTTCATAGCATACTTTAGAAGAGAGTTGATTTTTGCATTCATTTTCATCTATTGTGGTTTACCCTAGCCATAGAGATATTTTCATCGTAACAGAATTGGTGACTCCACTGGGGATTTTTCTTCTTTCTTAGGGTTTGAAGTACTTCTCTCCTTAGATTGATCTCGTTCCTATTGAATTTATTGTCATATCATTGCTTGACATCTTGTGTTCACTCTGGGTCTGAGTTTTCATCCTTCTCCCTTGACAGGCCTTGTTTTTTAAACATATACATGCTTTTTGGCTTGACAGTCGCGTATATACACAGGTTGTCCCTCTGCAAGATGCGTACATACACTTTGTTTCCATGAACAGTCATGTACATCATCCTTCCTTTATTATTTTCTTGGTCTGGTGGTTGCTAGGTGGGATTTGATGTGTGTTGAGTCTTCTTGGGTCTCTGTAGTGCCTGTTAGGTGCTTATGGGATGATAGGAAACCTGTCTTTGGTTGAATTTTTGAGCGGAGTCTTTCTCATCATATTTTCATTTTGATTGTCCTTGTACATTGGGTTGGGTGTTTTACTACTTGGTATCCTACTTGAGTTATCTCTTTCTATACACAGTGGATTTTATATATCAAGTTGCTTTTCAATCCATGCATTTTCATTTTTATTATATTGAAAATACAAAAATATTAGGCATTTTGCATTGCTTGGCATTTTGGTATTTTGAGTCCTTGTCATTATCTTAGTACATGTAATGAAAGATTACATTTTTACTTCAGAATTGCTGAGTTGAAATTGAAAATTGCATTTGTTTTTAGAACAATATCATTCATTGAAAATTGAAGTTAGGACTTTGCATTATATTCATATTTACTTTTCATGCAAAGTCATAACATCATGATTTTCACTACCATACCTTTTTGAGTAATCACTACCACTAAAATTAATGTTGTAATTTAAAATTGATTAGTCGCGATTTTATTTTCTAGGGTGCACAAACTAGCTTAGGATTTAGTGCCTTGGAAAAGGATTTTGTGAGTAAACTTCTCCAAGGCAATTAAATCAACATATGTGTATGACAAAGGGAGTGGATAAATCCATTGTATAATTGGTAATATCAGGAGGCTCCACTCACACCGGAGTTAATCATGAGGTTGTGCGAGATTGGTTGAAGGGATATCCCCCCGGATACCTTCTTAGCGTCAGAGATATTTATGGGGATCTATTCGTATATGGGGATCTTTCTAGTGCCTTTACCTCCGTGAGAGGTGGTGCTTTCAAGGTTTTGGCCTTTGCTACCCTACCCATACAGTGGACCTGACTTACAACTTCTCGCATGTGCATCAGTTATAAAGTAGTTTATTAGTTGCTTGATTTAGGTGCCACATAGGTTACTTGAAAGGGTTATTCTGTAGGTACCCTGGGTCAGCTAAGGGTCAGACAACACACAACCTTTATGGAGGATTACCTCTCCAGGGGGATCTTACCGACTGGTTTTTAAGCCCATGCGGGCCCTTATAATTGATTCTGTTACCTCCTATCTTTAGCAGGGAGTCTTAGGCCCCTCTTGGGAGAGACATACCTTCTTTAGGGAGGGAGGCCACTTTCAGCCACTTTACCCCATTTGTGTGCATATTGGTCGTTTGAATTTTGGTGTGCTCTTTGATTACTAGTTTTCCTTAGGATTTATTTTTAGTCTTTAGAGTCTTAAGTCATCATGGAGTCGGAACAGCATCCCTGCCGGTCCCGTCGCTTGTTACAGTTACCACCAAATTTTGATTATTTTCCTTATAAAAGGCGTAGAGTTATTAGGCGTGGTACACACACATCCACTATCCAGACTTGTGATTCTACAAGGATGAGTACTGAACCTAGTCTTCAGAACAATGGGATCCCTTTGACGCCCACACTGACTATAGTTAATGGCACCCCTTCGACTCATGCAAACACAACGGTTGTAGTGTCGGAGGAACATATAATTACTATGGCTCGGCCCATAGTGAATGCTCAATATCTTGCCTCAAACCCTTTTGGGTCTCTTTCTCACTCATCGGGCTATAATGTTCAGTCCATCCCTATGGCTTCTACTCCTCTTTCCTATGGTATGTCGAACTTTACTTCACAATTTTTGAACACCATCCAAGCTGCTGGCCCTAATGCTAGCATTGGGCTTGGAGGAACTACACCTCCTTATACTCCATTTTCATTTGGTGGTTCTCAAATTCCTCAAACTAATCCTAATATGGGAGGAATTCCTTCTTTTAACCCCGGGTCTAATCCTCTTTCTTCTAGGTCGAACAACCAACCTGGAGGACAAGCTTCTTCTCAAGTTTTGTACTATACCCCTACCTCCTCGGTGTCGATTCTGACCAATATGTTTGGCATGACAAATCCACCTCTATCCTCTGGATTTACACCTTGAGGAGGTCATTTTCAAGCTTTGGGAAACCCCCAACTTAGATCCAATCCGGCTGGGAGAAATTTTATAACCCCCATTAGAACATTCCTACTGGAATGATCCCCAACCAACCTTTTATGAATCAACCCTGAGGAGGGCCTTACAATCCCGAATAGGGCCATGGTTCTTACCAAAACCCTAGATGGGTTGCAGTTCCTCAAGCACAATATTTCCAGGGAGCTTGGGGCCAGATGCCACAACCCCATCTCCCTTTTTTGGCCACGCTTAATCTGCCAGACTTGTCTAAGTTGATGAATGACCCTGTGAGTCATGATCCTAAATGGCCCCCCATCCCCACCAAGATTCCTTTGGACATTCTAAAATTCAAAGGTAAGAATGGTGAGGATCCCAGTGATCACATTACTACCTTTCACCTTTGCTGCTCCTCGATTTCCCTTAATGATGACTCTATTCGATTAATATTATTTCAACGCACCCTCATTGGGGTCACTGTGAAATGGTATATTGAGCTACCAGAGGGGGGAATATGGGACCTTTAATCATTTGTTATAGGTCTTCCTTAACCACTTCCAATTGTCGGTTCGTTACGATGATGGCATAGAAATTTTGTCGACTTTACGCCCGAACACCACCACTCATATCTTGGATCATATCTAGGAGTGGCATAGATAGAAGAGGTTGATTAAGACCTCCATACCCCTGAACTTTATTTTAGAATGGTTCCTCACGTATCTACACCCTCCTATTTCAAAGGATGTTTCCACATTCGGGGTTACCATTGACAAAGAAGTGATCTTTAAATCCCAGAAGTTATATCTCATATACGCTCATTTTGGGATGTTATACAACATTCTTTCGGATGCACCGTGGTCAATGTACGACCCTAGACAAAATTGCGAACCTCATGGCGATGGAATTGTAGGCTCCACCAATGTAAAATCCAAAGAATCGGTGACAATCCATTTGAAAGAGTTGTCTCTAAACCAGTCTACAGGAGGGCCAACTTCATCTGTGTCTTCCAATCCCACTCAGTCAACAGATGTACATTTCGTGCAATCGTCAATCGGCCCAAATGGTAACCAACAACTAGGAGGGAATAAAAAGAAAGGACGCAATAATTGTAAGGGTGGGAAAAATAATAATAAGCCCAAGGACAATGGTAATAATGAGAAGACGAATAATAATGTTGGAGAGGGAAAACGAGAAAGACATAAGGTGAAGTTTCCCTGTAAGCTTTGTACAGATGATCACCTTACACATTTATTCCCCAAACTTGTGGAAGATATGAGGCTATTATCTCTACCACCCGACGTACTAACGAATCCTTTCCGACATAACTAGCACATGGCCTTGAGTTCCTCAAATGCCAAAAATGCGGCTAGTGGGAGTCAAAACCCATGATTGCAAGACGATGATTGTTTGTGTATCAATATGGTCGATGTGAAAGTTAATGTAGCCACTTGGTCTAGATATTATAGCTCTTCACAAGCTATTCCTGGTCTATAATCTCCTCCTCCTCCTCTGGAGATGAATTTACAGATTGAAAAACCACAGCCACCGCCTCATATTCTGAAAGGAGTACTCAAGCGCTCTACCCACAATCCAAATTCTAGAGCCTCCCAGAACTACTCTATTGTTGAGGACCTGGGTCAAACTCATTATGTGATGTGGGCTTTGGAGGTACTCTAGACGTGTCCTTCACAGAGGAATTCCTTATTATCTGCACTAGGATCTCTAGAACTCAGTGGCTCAAAATTGATCAAGTTTGACATCACAGACGTGAATCCTCGCTAGTCTTACCATGTGGAATTCCAAATCCACATGGAGTACTCAAAGTATACCATCAAACGTGTGGTTGTTGATGATGTTGCTGCTACATGTGTGATGTCCCTGATCTGTTGGAAAGATCTCGATTCTCCAACTCTTTCTAAATCATCGAACATGTTGACTGCTTTTGACGGTCATTCCTTCCTCCCTCACTGTATTCTTCCTACTTTTCTAGTCCAGTTAGGTGGGAAGACGGTAGAGGTAGTTGATGTGCTTCTTGATTATAAATTATTACTAGGACACAATTGGACCTATGCTATGGTCATCGTCATATTGTTTGTATTCCATACTCTTTGTTTTCCTCATGAAGGAAATATCATGACGATTGACCAATTATCCTTTGCATATGCTAGTCCCAATACATTTGTTGGACAATCGATCCTTGTGATCAAAAATTATCAATCGACAACTGAGAATATTGGTGTCAGAATGTATTCTTCCCCTATGGGTACTTTCGACTTCACGACACCGACACACCATGTTTACGCCATGTCCAGTAGGCGTGTTTCAATAGGGAGGTCCATTCCTTTCCACACTTCCTATTTTATTGATCCTTGGACCCTACCTACCTTGACTTCGTCTTGTGAGGGTCAACCACATACTAGTATTATAAATCCAACCTCTGGTAGTCATGTTAGATATGGGTCAACAACCTCTACTAGTCATGTTGAAGACCAGCAACCAGCCACTGTAAGTCATGCTGGGGGTGCAAGTCTAGTCATTGCTAGTCACACTACACATACATAACCAACCTCTGCTAGTCATGTTGGGGATTCATCACCAACCTCTTCTAATCATGTTGTGGATTCATCACCAACCTTTGCTAGTCATGTTGGGAATTCATCACCAACCTCTGCAAGTCATGTATGAGATTTGCTACTAACCTTTGCAAGTCATGCTGGGAACATGTCACCAGCCACTGCAATCGTGTTGGGGGAATTCATACGATTGAGAATCCTAGACATGAAATATGTAAGCCCAAGTTCCTTTGTAGGATTTGCAAAGGAGACCACCTTACTCATTTATTCCCTGCTACTACTATGGTACAAGAAGCGTGGTCCTTTCCTGGGGGCCCTTCGGGTTCTAATTCATCTTCGGCTTCCCAAACTTCTTTGGTTGATACAGCAGTCATGCCGATGAAATCTTCAGCTAACATCCCTCTTCCTTTAGGTGTTGATGCATCCATTGACCTTGTTGTCTCGCATCCTATTAGACCTACGGTCATGTCGATGAAATATTCGACCGAAACCACTCCTATTTTTGGGGGTGATGCATCTATTGACCTTGTTGTCTCACACCCTATTCAACCAATGGCTGAAGAAGTGTTTGTGCTGATGAAATATTCAGTCGGTCCCACTCTTCTCTTGGAGAGTGACAAGCCTAAGAAAGTGATATTTTTTATACAATATTCAGTCAATACCACTCTTATTTTGGAGGGTGATGCGTCCTTCGACCATGTCTTTATCATTTATAGTTCTGTACCTTCTTCACTATGGAGCATTCCACTCTCTTTGAGTATTCTCCCTCCAAGTCTTAGGGTGGTTCCCTTTGATTGGAATGATCTTGTAGAGCCTCAACTTCCTTCTTCTACACCCTTCCAGATAAGGGGAATTCTTATATATATTGTATATAAGGTAACCTCTGCAAGTATTTTGTCCTCCTCGACTTGGAAAGCTTTGGGTTTTCCTAAGATTGAGTCAGCTATTTGTAAATTGTTGACCTTTCACAGAAGTCCTGCATAGGATCCTTGGCCTCCCCCATTACATGCTTCTTAGAACAGCATCCACGAGTCTGATTTAAGCTCTTTTCTGACTCGTCTAAAAAAGGAAAATATTGTCGAGTGAATTTTCCCCTTTCACACTCGTTAAATTGGACTTGAAATGTCATGAGCCTTAGTTAATCTCTTTTCTGACTCCTTTTAAAAAATGAAAATATTGTCGAGTGAACTTGTCTCTTTCACACTCATAAATTGGATTTGAAAGGACGTCTGTTTGGCACAAGTTTATCCCTTTTTCACACCAAGTATACTAAATGTCATAAAAAGGGACATTTTTGGGCATTAAGTTGTGATTGCATCACATTCCCTTGCTTTCAGTATTGAGCCTATATCTGGTTCTCGCTTTGCAATATAAATTGTTTTCCTCAACATTTTTTTCATCCTCAACCAAGCAGAGCCTTGTTTATGTCCTTCACAATTTGAAACCCTATACCTAGGAGGGAACAGTCCCCCGAGTGTCCATCTCCCGCATGCACCTCCTTGCATTGAGCATAGGTATGTTCCACTGTTGGAACAATTTTTTCTTACTTGCGACACTCGTTTCCTCCTTTGTATCATAGCATTCATTTCTCTATGAAAAAACAAAAAACGACGGGAAGGAAGGGACTATTATATTGTATTGGCAGGAGTTGTGTCGCCTTTGAATAGAGAACAAAGTTATTGAGTCCATTTGTCATAATAATTTTTGGATTAGCATGTGCTTAGGAAGATGAGCTCATTACAGAGTCTTCTCTACCGACTGGTTACTCTTCCATTCCATATAGATAATGTCATTAATGCCTCCTACATCTCATGGTTTCATGATTGATTCTATGATGTCGGTGTCTTCCATATGTCTCATGCTCTTGTTCAAAGGAATTATATCAACCTATCGGCCACTTCTCAGAACTCTTGACTTTGCATGTCGACCATACCCTCAGTTTGTCTCAGAGTCACATGATATTGTAGTCTTATCATGCACCCTAGTCCTACTTTCATCATTGGTAGGAAACCTTGAACCCAACAGTTGACACTTCATCATTGGTCACTGACTGGGTGGTTTCCCTTGTGTTCGATGGCAAGACATGTATTCACACATTGGGATTCGTTCAGTTCCTTGAATTCCATTACACTTATTAGTGGTTTCCTCACCTTTGTTAGCAGTTTTGATCACTGGATTTTATCTAGAGGGTCTTTTTCATGTACTGCTTGTACTTGGCACACGTGAAAGATGCACAGGGTCATTGGTTCATGAACATGTTCTTCATTTGATTTCCTCCAAATCATGAAGCTCCTGCTTTGTACCTCATGTTGACTGATGAGAGATTCCTTAATTCTCTCCTTTCAACGGATCTCCTTCCATTGACTTCAGCTCATATATTCTGGAAATAGGACCTAGAGTATTATGAGTACCTTGAGGCTTGTAGTCATTAGTGGCAAGTTCCCTCACCATCGACAATTGGGAATACGTCAATGTCTCTTGATCAATGGATTCTTCAGGTGTTCGACACCAAATCCTTTATTCACACTTGTAAGAATGTACTCGATGCCTTGATACCTACTTTTATCCATAATTTTGGTCATCATGATGATGTAATGATGATGGAGAAATCAGGCTCTTCACTAGAACACTTTCCTGAGAAAAGTTACAATTGTCTGCTTCAAGAAATCATATTTTTAAGGGAGGTTCGCAGGCTACCTATATATTTGCCTGCGAGAATGCATGATTCTCACAGGCTGCATTAAGCTGGAGTGCAAGAAGTTCACACTATACCTAACTATCAGGGTGCGAACATCTTCTAAAGGAAGGAAAAAGATAAATTATCAAACCTTCTAGAAGGATGAGTTGGCATTCGAATGGTTATCTAAGTACTGGTTTTCCTGATATCTTGGTATCATTCCTATCCAAGTAACTAATCTATTCTCTCCTATATATTGAGGGGAATGCTTATGGAAAAGGTTAGAAGCAAAATAGCAAGAGATTGATTGGAGAATTAGTGGAAGATTGTATGAAGGACTGATGCTACAGTAGCTAGAGACACCAGCAAGGTTATCAAAAGTGGTTGATTTTCTTCATGCATGAGCAAGTGTGTGTGTCAGAGCTAGGAGACATCGAAAGGAGGCTTGCAACATCAAGGCTCAGGTTGTAAGTTTTGCTTTCTATCAATATAATACAGTAATGTGTCCCTTTCCCATAAAGTTGATTGCACTTTATTACATAACTCCTTGATCATATGTATAGATTAACTATTGAATATGTTGAGTTGTTTTCACTTCGATTGGTTTGAACTGTCTTGGTCTAGACTGTGCAAGAGCATCGGAGCGAAATTGGTACAATAAATACCCAAGGAAGCGATCATACGGTATGTTCATGATTCTTGCCTCCTAGTTCATTCAATAGTTAAAATCTAGGGAAAGAGTATCATTCTGTCATGTTTTGTTCTAGATCCAGGTGGATCTAGGGAGATCGGTTTGTGTCCACACTCACAGATTTATCCAATAACAAAATTGGTGACTCCACTGGGGATTCATTCCCTTTTTCTTTATGGTTTTTGAGTTTTTCTGTGGCCATTTTCTCTAGTTTCTTTTTTCTCCTGTCTTGTTAGTCTCTGAGTCTTCAGGATATCCTGATAGACCTACTGGGTCCAGAAACTTTTGTCATTTTTTCTTTCATTTTCAGAATTTTTGTCATCTTCAGGAGTTCTCGCACTGTTTTTAATTGCAGCCTGCGAGAATCAGTCAGGTTCGCATCCTGCATATAGGGTCCAGTGAGAACACCTCGCACCTTGCTTCAAGGTTGCCTGCGAGAATCTTATATTCTCTCACTGTGTAACACTGCTTGCTTGCAAGCAAGATTTTTCAAAATTTTGAAATTGACTTTTGGTTTTTTCAACTGCTCAGATCAGATGATTTACCTCTTATGAGCTTATTGGACTATTGATTGACATGGCTCTTGCTTTAGTTTGCTTGCTTGAACAGATTTAGGGTTTCAAGGTTTTTTTTGCCTTTGTAGCTTGACTTTCATTTCTTGGCTCTTTGGCAATTTCATTCTCTCTGACTTCTGGAGTTGAGTGTGTCTGATTGGCTGAGAACTAGTGATTGGTAGAGAGTTAAGTGGTTGGTGTTTCTCATTTGCTTGTTGGTTTGAAAGCACATTTTTGTTTGCATTGAGAAGACTATTTGGTTTGTTCTTTGTTCTTGCTTTCGTTGAAAGAGTTGATTGGGTTGTTATTGCTTGATTCTTTGTGATTTGATTTTCTTCTCTCTCATTGATATAGTGCAAGTTCTTTTTGGAAAGTCAACACAATTGTTTTCTTCCATCAAATTTTTTTTGTCATTTACAAAACATTGAAAATCAAATTTTAGGAATTGTTGAAGCTTTGAAAAAGAAAACATAGTACATTGTCATTTGATGAATGATAGTTTCTATTGACATTGAAAAAAGGAAATTTTGCATATGATTCGTGGTTGATTTAGAAAACTTCTCTCTCTCCCATATATAGGATTCATTGAACGGAAAGTGTTATTTTTCATTTTCATTCTTGCATTATTTGGGTCAGAGTCATACACACATGGGTTTCATTTCCGTTACCTTTGAGTAAACAACAACCCTTAAAAAACATTACGTAATCTTAAAATGTATCTAGTAACTCTTTTCTAGGGCTCTTTTACATCAACATTTAGTTAGGCTAGTGCTTTGGAGTAGGAAGAGAGATACACTCTCCAAAAGCTCAAAACACACAATAGCATCTTGAGTTAGGGAGTGTTAAAATTCCATTTGCAACATATTGTCCCGGGAAACCCTTCTAACACAAGGGTCAATCACTAGGTCGCATTGGTGTTGGCAGAGTTACTCACCCTTCTTTGTTGACATCAGTGTAGAGATTGCACGTATTACAGGGATCACTCCGAGGTATACCCACAATTATGAGTGGAAGCCTTTGAGTTGATTTCGGGATAGATACCCTGCCCTTGCGTGTGAATCGGACTGACGACTATTCCCCCAAGTTTTACTGTTGTTTGTGGTGACCTTAGTGGCTTATCTCTCTAGGTTCTTACCCAAGGTGACTGTGAAGGGGAAAGTCTTCACGGTACCTGGAATTGACGTTGATCAAACTCACTCAGGATCCTTGGAGGGTATACCCACGATTATGTGTGGGAGCTTGCACCAGGGTGTAAGTTCGTTAAGCAGGTCATCAACATAATTTTTCCATCCTAGCCCCGTCCCTTCTCGTCGCGTTGTTGCGACGTTGGATTTCATCACCAAATAGTGGCTTCGAAATTAGAAGGTATTGTTTGCTTGGTGATTGTTTCATAGATTTTGTTTACTAGTGTGTGTTGTTTGTTTATTGAATTTGACCTTAAGAGTTTCTTCGTGGAGCTTGTCACTTATTTACAAAATGCTCCCCCACGGCGTTCACGTAGAATGCAAGGTTTATCTCCAAAACATCTGGATGATTCTCAACCCTCGCCTACCGGTACACCGGAGGGTTCTCCCCATCAGAATGAAGTCCCAATGGTTACTCCACCACATGAGGAAACAAGTGACGTTCCAGTTGTCACTACACCACCTCCACAAGTAACACGAACTGACTCTCTAGAAGATTTTTGAATTACCAATACTAGAGAGGACTATCGCATTTGCCATGGTGAACGACCTGTTATGCGATTAAATTCTTCTGACGAAGCCATTGTTACATCTTCTGAATCAAACATTGGGCCTTCTCCCGGTGTAGCAGGCCAAGATCCTTTTTGGTCAGGTGATTTCTAATGAGTCCTTTTCGGTACTGAGGCACCTCCCGTCTACGAAATCAACCCTCCTGTCTCTCCTGAGACAGGAACTACACCAGAGACTACCACTTATCATTTTTTTCTTCCTCCCGAGATGGCCCATCTCGCGAATACTACGAGTGTCCAAACCGGAATTACTGCAGCTACTCTTGCTCCTATCAATACCCAGCGAATGCCTGAGGTTAACCCAAATTTACCTCCTGGTTACCATGCGTTGAATGCTTTGTTGAATGTCTCCAATCCAACACCTCCGCAAACCCCAGCTGGTTCTCCAGGTGGTCCTCCTTTTCCTGGGTATGATGTTCCTCATTTTATCCCAACACTCCCACCGTTTCCTTCTGGCAATCCTAATCCTAGTGGCATTATCCCGACTGTTGCAACAAACCCGCAGATTCCTGTTGGTGGACAGGGTGGTACGGTCCCTTTTCCTTTTCTTGGACACAACACAGTTACTACGCAACCTACGGTTGGCACAAAACTTCCGGGTGGAACTGTACCTACGATAGGGGGACCAACCTCACCTTTTGGACAAAACATACCTCCTGAATTGGCCCAGTATTGGAATCAGCTTCTACAAAACTTCCCTCAAAATGCTGGGGGGAAGCAAACTGTCCCTACTATGGGCCAACCATATCCGAGTATAACTAATCCTATTTGGGGTCAGAGTCACACTACTCAGCCTCAGGTCCCTACTCAAAATCAAGGTTACAATCCTTGGGGCTACTATCCTATCCGGCCACCACCGAATCAGCCAGGGTCTTCCTTCTATGGGTAGACTGCATATGATCCTCCTGGTTTGCTGATAGGGCTTCCACCCCAAAGTCACCAGTACCCACAAGTGAATCGGCAGTTGCCTTTTCTTGCTACTTTGGACTTTCCAGATTTGTCTAGGATTTTGAATGATCCTATTCGTCACTCCCCCCAATGGCCTGCTATCCCTGCCAAGCTTCCGTTGGATATTCCGAAATTCGATTGCAAGGCGGGGGAGGATCCAAATAATCATGTGATGACTTTTAATATGTGGTGTTCATCCAACTCTTTGATGGATGACTCCATTCGCCTACGTCTTTTTCAAAGAACTCTTACTGGTTCCGTTGCGAAGTGGTATATTGAATTTCCACGAGGTTTCTTCTCCGATTTTAACACCCTGGATATGGATTTTCTTACACATTACCAGTTGTTGATCCATTATGATACTGGGACTGAGATTTTAACTTCTTTTAAACAAACTAGAGGAACTCACATCTCGGATCATATACATGAGTGGAGACGGAGACGACGTCTCATCAAACTTGAACTCCCTGATCAGTTACTGGCTGAATGGTTCACGAAATCCTTTGTGAACGAGATTGGTAAAGACATCGCCATGGGTGGTGTTGTTACGGAGGAGAAAGCTATAAGTCGTGCCCAATATATTGATCTCGTTTATTCACAAACGGGAACACTATACGATTTGCTACCTTAACTACCCTGTCCTGGTACTTCCAACGCTTCAACTACTCTAGCTGCCTCGCATGCAGTTGATGGTGTGATTGGTACTACCCATACCCACTCACATTCTGTTTCAAATACAACCCCTAAATCTACATCTTCTAATGTTCAAAATGCACCGTCTCCTGCCCCTCCCGTCGGTAAAACCTCTGAGGTGGACGTTGTTCAATCTACCCCGACCGGTAAAGGTAAATCTAAAAAGGGGAGATGCAAGAATAAGGAGGGCAAGAATAATAATCCAACCGAACAAACTAAAAATTCTCCTGTTGACGAATGGGATAAGCGCAAACCGCGGTACCCTTGCCTTATCTGTGGTGATAATCACTATACAAAGGATTGCCCTCGACGTGCCGAAGTTACTAAGTTCCTTCAAGGAATGCCAAAACCACCTACACCGGCAGTCTTGTCCCAACCCTTCCCGTCTCAGCAACAAGCCTCGTTGGTCATCCATGACCAACCCTCTACTTCTATGACATCATATGTTTTGATGTGTACCGGTGATTCTAAGAAGAACAACGTTGCAATCGCAACTAGAGCCAAAGATTATTCTTCATCTAAGGAGAAGGTTGACGATTTACCTCCTGCTTTGGTACCAACCTCTCCACCGACTCCACCTACCAACGATCCTCTTCATCTCGAATGACCAAGCTCTGATACAGTCCTACGACCCCCTAAGGGTGTTGTTCGCAAGTCGGCTTTCAATCCTCATGCTCGTGTGGCCCAGAACTACATTATTGTGGAAGATCTGGCCCAAGCACCTTCAGCGATGTCTGCCCTTGAAGTCCTTCAGTCTTGTCCTGCACAACGAAGGGCTATGTTGAAATATATAGGTGGAATTGATCCTACAGATTCGAATTTGATAGTATTTGACTTGGAAGATCATATTCCAAGGTTACCCCCTCAGCTTGCGTTTCAGATACAATTTGTTGTCGCCGACAAGAACATTTGCCGAACTGTTATAGATGAGGGTGCCTCTACGTGTGTAATGTCTCTTGCTTGTTGGAAAGCCATTGGCTCTCCTCCTTTAAATGAATCAAACAATACTCTGAAAGCCTTTAATGGCTCTGGTTTTAAGCCTTACGGTGTTCTTTCATCATTGCCTATCACTCTAGAAGGTAAGACAGTCCATGTTGAAGTGGAAGTTTTCGATGCTCCCTTAGATTATAATCTTCTTCTTGGTCGTAGCTGGGTAGATTCTATGCGCGTTGTTGTGTCAACACTTTTCTGTGTCGTACGATTTCCTCACCAGGGAAAATTTGTTACGGTTGATCAACTTGCCTTCTTTAATTCCGATACTCATACTGGCAATGTGTCGTTTATAGCTAAAACCCCGCCGGGTTACGAGAATGTCGGTGTCGGCCTTTTAAAGGACTCTTCGTTAATGGGCACTTTCCCCATTCCACCACCACCCGATATTCCACGCCCATCAGTTGCTTCTATTAATATGATCTCTGTTGTACCTCGTGAGCTTCTCGTGTCTTTTGACCCTTGGATAGCCCCTTATCCAGGAGATCATACTCGTTTCGGCGACGTCATGTCGTTAAGTCCGGTTGAGTCTGCTTATCAAGCCATTCAATCGACAACCCTTTCTACCTCTTCTCTTGATGAGTTGTCTCCTGATCCTTTCCATGTTGTTTTCTCCACTGACGAGATGATCATGTCCGTCATGGAAGACACCTCTTGGGACGATGGGCATCATCATTCCATACTCTTTCTGGAACAACACACTCTCGAGAACTACCAACGGATTTCGACTCCGTCGACCGTTGTTGTCATATCGACCGTTCCCGGATCTACACATGATGTGTTTTCCGAAGGGAACCTCAGTAATATTTCTCCCATGATACCCATTGATATATCAGTTAAACCTGGGATAGTTGAAAATGTTCATATTGGAGCTTCGTGTTCTCCCGAAGAAATTGTCACTTATACTTCCCTGTTTAAAGAATTGCGTGATATCTTTGCCTGGAGTTACGAAGAGATGCCAGGTATCGACCTTTCTATTGTTGTCCATGAAATTAATACGTACCTCGGAGCTAAACCAGTCTGGCAGCGCCTCCGTCCTGTCCATCCACGGAAAGCGACAGCTATCAAACTCAAAGTTGAAAAACTTCTTAAAGCCGGTTTTATTTATCCCATGGCTTTGACAGAATGGGTTTCCAACCCTGTACCGATTGATAAGAAAGGTGGTAGTATACGTGTTTGCGTTGATTAACGGGATATTAGCAAAGCCTGTCTGAAAGACAACTTTCCAACCCATTTCGTTGACCAGATCATCGATGACTGTGCCGGCAGTGAAATCTTTTCTCTCATGGATGGATTCTCCAGCTATAATCAAATTAACATCGCTCCTGAGGACCAACATAAAACTGCTTTTATTTGTCCTTGGGGTACTTTCGCCTATAGAAAACTTCCATTCAGTCTTAAGAACGCGGGCGCGACGTTTCAACGTGCTATGTCTTATGCATTTCACGATATAAAGCATAACGTTCAACCTTATTTGGATGATTTTCCAGCTCATTCTTTAGGCCGAGTCGATCACCCCATTCATCTCCGAGCAATTTCCGTCGCATTCTTCTAAGCCCTCATAAATGCGTCTTTTGCATAGAGTCCGGTCGTCTTCTCGATTTCATTGTTTCACGTCAAGGGATCCGGGTAGATCCTATTAAGGTTGAGGCGATTCTTAATCTTCCTCCTCCTTCTTCACTGCGCCAGTTACAAAGTTTGCAGGGGAAAGCAAACTTTCTTCGTCGTTTCATCCCTAATTACACCGATATTACTCGTGGTTTTACACGTCTTCTAAAGAAAGGTTCAGAGTTTGTCTGGGATAAATTTGCCAACAACGCTTTTGAAACTTTGAAGTTGTCCCTCACGAAATCTCCCCTTCTTTTCCCTCCTGATTATAGTCGGGATTACTTTCTTTATCTTGTTGCTTCCGAGTATACTATCGGCATGGTTCTCGTTCAGGAGGATGATGCACATGATGAACATGTTATATATTACTTGAGTCGAAGTCTTACTTCAATTGAAATCAAGTACCAACATGTTGAAAAACTGGCTTTGGTTGTTGTTCAAGCGGTTCAACGTTTTCGCCATTATATTCTCTCCAGGAAAACTACAGTGATTTCACATTGTAACCCCATGCAACATATTTTGACACATCAATTGCTAGGGGGAAAGTACTCCAAGTGGATTTTCATTCTCCAGGAGTTCGACTTGGAATTCGATCGTGCCACGTCGAAGAAATCCTTAGTTTTTGCTGAGTTAATTTGTGATTTTCCCCACTCTGCCACGGAAAATGTAGCAGTCAATTCATTACCTGATGAATTGCTTTTCCTTATCAACACTGATGATATTTGGTATGGAGATATAATTATATATCTCCAAACCCAGACTTTCCATCCCGCTTTGTCTAGTGCTGAACGACGTCGCGTCCGTTATCAAGCTCGCCAGTACATTATCCTTGGAGATACTCTTTATCGTCGAGGAATTGACTCAATTTTTAGACGTTGTTTAACTTTCGACTAAGCCGAAAAAGATTTAAATGACTGCCATTCTGGAGCATGTGGTGGTCATATGTCTGGGTATGCTATTGCCCAGAAAATCTTACGTGCAGGGTATTTTTGGCCTTCCTTGTTCAATGACTGCATTACTGCTGTTCAAAAGTGCCATGCCTGCCAGACCTACAATCAGAAAATTCGGTC
>ML778045.1:341783-385074 GCA_009831015.1 Picea engelmannii
TGAGCTAGTTGATTACGATGGTATACCTTTGAGTGAACCCAGAAATGGGTTATACTTGAAGAAGTACTATGCATAAGTCATTTGTGCACAAGTACTTGTATTTTATGTATCATACTGTGTGTGTGTTACTTTAGTTTGTTTTTGACGTTATCTGGTCTCTTCCCTTACGTGACGTTGTGTTTGATTGCCAGATGTCGGAGTATTCGCTACCTTATACTGGCTTCGTTGATGGAGCTAGCCATAGTACTCGGAACCTAGCTTCCACTGCATGGGCAATATATGCCCCAACAAACGAGCTCGTATCTTTACGAGGTGTATGTCTTGGCCGAGCAACCAACAACATCGCAGAGTATAGCGCCGTTATTGAATTATTGATTGATGCTATCTCTCTCGGAATTCGTCATTTGGTTGTGCGACTTGATTCGCAGCTTGTAGTACTACAGCTAAGTAATGTCTACTCTATTCGAAGTCCTACTTTATTAAGGGTATATTTGCGGATTCGCCTCTTGGAATGGTATTTTGATCACATTGAATATCAGTATATTCCTAGATGTCTTAATACGTTAACAGATGCTTTAGCTAATTATGTATTGGACAGACATTTAAATCATTTATAAATCAAACACATTGCAATTCACACAATGTAAAGTAAACTGGTAGAAGTCGTTTGTATGTATATAACGATCAAAAGAGTTTGTTTTTACAAAATGTTTGTCCGAAGACCAAAATATCAAAAATGGAAGCTTATAGCTTCTACATAGTGACGTCACGAATGACGTTCACGATAACACACAACTGCCCTAGCTACCCTGCGGAGCAGTCGACCCATAGCTGCAGAAACCAGTACAGTGTGACGTTGATCGCGTCATGGAATCTCTTCCAGAGTCATATCTGGAATGTCTGCTGCCAGACCCTCTAAATTCTGCTCCACGACCTGGTAATCTTCGGCATACTGTGGTACTACTACTGCAGCCTCTCCTCGTCTCTGAATAGGAGAACTTCCAGCAGGTCTATATGCTCCAACATCTGTGTTATTGACAAACATTTGGTGTTAGTCTTCGGATAAATTTATAAAGCAAAAACATTTAAATATGTTAAAAAATACAAAAACATTTAAAAAGAGAAAATTTGTGTACTTCTTACCGAGGTCTCCCCACTAAGCGTCCTCAGGTAGTGCTAGATATGGATCTCCTCGGAAATCCAACCTGGCATATGTGTAATCATTGACCATCAACATCTGGTTATGCAACCAGTCAAAGAAAATATCGTCATATTTGACGATTGGTCCTGCCACATGTCGGGCCATGAGCCGACACCATCGTAACATCCTCAGATCCCTAGGACCCAGAAATCTCCACTCAGCCTATAGATGAAATACAGGGACCCTCTCTAGGAAGAAGGACACTAACAAAGATCCATATCCAAATTGTTTCAGTTCTCCCCACCTGCACTTGGTCAGTTGTCTTTTGATACTGCGCAATACTGCATCAACCCAGTTAAATACTTGGGGCTCGGTACACTCGATGGCGTACTGGAAATAGCTCTACAATTCCATATGGGGAGCGGCACTTCCAGCCATCCGAGAAATCGTGAAGAGAATAGTGCGGAGAGTCAAGTCAGTTACTCTCCAGATTTCCACTTTCCCTTTCTTTCTTTCGGCCTCAGGTACATAGTATTGGTTGCAATATTCACTCATTTTTAATCCGCCTGCTCTGCTACCGGTCAGACTGACATAGGACCCACGCCTGGACAATCCGGTCAAGAAATATATGTCCTCGATGTCAATAGCTAATGTGTGATCTCCTAAAATGAAAACTTGCTGGTCCAGATCCCACATTCAGACTAGATACTCCAATAATCAGACTTGGGCTATCATGCCCGGGATACGGAAGTATTTTAAGAGACCGCAATCTCTTAATGCAGCTATGGTGGGAGGGTGATTCTCGGCATTTGTGTTATCCTCCTCATGTTCTCATTCTCTCCACTCAAGCACCATGTTTGTGGATATTTACCTGCATAAGAAACATACAAACATGATTAATGATCTTATTCATGAAATGATTTTTTTCTATTGGCTAAACTTTTCAAAAAATTTTGAGTTTTGCGCTACTCGCATGTGCCATATTACGCACAGTGCGAAATTTTCGCAGGCGGCTTAAGGCCCACCTGTGAGAACGATTCATTCTCGCAAGTCCCATATGGGTCACCTGCGAGAATGCCTCCACACATACATGGTCCAAAAATAACTTCAAACAGCATTTTTAACCAATGAAATCATAATTTTAAACCATGAAGAGATCAGGAATGAAGAACTTACCAAGATGCTGCTAATGGCTCGTCAAATGATCACTCGTAGCTCCCGGAAATCGACACTGAATGCAGAGGGTAAAATGAGGGTTTTTTTGGAACTCAATGATAAAAATGTGAAATGATATGGTAAATTTAGTTATTTACTCATTTTAATTACTTTTTACTATATCAAATTTGGGTTTTTATGTTTATTTATTATTTAAACCTAATCACTAATGTGAAAATGAGTGAAATGGCTTGCAGGTATAAAATATTGGTGATTACGAAAAGGATATGAACATATTTTTCTCTGTTATGGTGTGATTTTGATTGTTTTCTATGGTTTTTACATAAAACCTCGAGCGCCTTTTGTCTGTTCTTACGCTTGTGAAAAACATAAGAACGTGATCGAGCGTCATTTTATCACTTTTTCAGGCTTGCTGTGGTTATATGAAAAAGGAACCCCCCTGGAGTTTTCTTTAAGCTCTTTTCAGACTCTCTAAACATGAAAATATTGCCGAGCGATCTTTCTATTTTCATGCTCGCTAAAGTATTTGAAGTACGCATCCTTCAAGCAATAGTTTAACCCTTTTTCGGTCTCGTTCTACTACTGTACGAAAAAGGAACTGAGAGATTTCTCTTTTAAGTGTTTTTCCAAACTCTATAATCTTGAAAAACCTTTGAGTTTACTATCTCTGGACTCATTAAACAAACATTGACAGACCCGTGATGGGACCGAACCACTCCTTCCTAGGGTTCGTTAAAAAATACTCCGAGGGACTCGTCTAAAGGATGAGCTTATATCAACAAGAATATGTGATCCTCTTCAAGCTTGCGTAAAAATAAAGAGGTACTTTCCAGAAATGGTGGGGGAAAATTTGGGAAAGGGATATGTTTCATCATTGTATTGATTGGCAGTAAGTGTCGCTCTTGAACATGACACCCCCTATTCATCATTCGAAGCTAGTTTGGGAAATCCATTTGTCTCTCATTCGATTTAATACAAGGTCATTTCCTGTGTCGTCTTTGATTCAATGCTGCCAAATCATTAGTCATGTCGTTCATATGTTCAAGAGAAGTCCATCTGAGACCTATATTGAGTCAGCCATTTGCAGTTATCCATTCTCTCCGTGTCGGCCCTCCCTGTGTCCAAAGTCCAATTTCTACATGCTTTGTTTCACCTTCAAAATCTGTTACTCATTTTGTGTCATTGATGGGGGATACATCAAGGCCCTCCTGTGACGAGTTTTGTTCCGTCGACTTCAGCACGTTATTTGGAATAAAGACTTAGAAATTATTTAGTACCTTGGAGCTTGCATGCCTCAATGGAAAGTTTCCTCGCTTGCGACAGTGGGTTTACATCATTGACCCCTGATCGAAAGATTTCGTCGGATGTTCGACATCAACTCATCTATTCACAGTCGATGGATTGTACTTTAGTACCTTGGGATTCATTGACATCAATGGTGATTTCCCTCGCACTTTTTAACGGTTACATCAATGGCCGGTAATCAAGTGGTTTCTACCATGTTTGACTTCAACACATGTAATCACATGGTTAGATTCATACTCTGGGCGACGAGATTGAAGACCCTGGATATTATCTTTTTGATCCAAGTTTCGATGGAGTATGTATAATTTGCGACACATAGATCCATTGTGTATGTTTCGTGGCTATGTCATCTTGATTTAAACTTTGTCGCATAGATCCACAGTGTATTCAGGTGGCTATGCTATATTTTGACAGCATGGATCCGCAGTGTATGATTGGTGGCCATGAACTTTGTTTATGATGTCATCAGTTTGTGATCTGAGGATGGGAATGCCTACCTCAGAATTGATATATATGATACTCTGCAGATGCTTGTTTGTTCGCAGGTCTCCAATTAGATGTACTCTTGGTTCTTGACACACACATGCAGCTTACAAAGTCTATCGACTGTCACAGGTTCCAATCTCAGACTTTGGGGGGCATTCTGTTATCCATAATTTTGGTCATCATGATGATGTAATGATGATGGAGAAATCAGGCTCTTCACTAGAACACTTTCATGAGAAAAGTTACAATTGTTTGCTTCCATAAATCATATTTTTAAGGGAGGTTCGCAGGCTACCTATATATTTTCCTGCGAGAATGCATGATTCTCACAGGCTGCATTAAGATGGAGTGCGAGAATTTCACACTGTACCTAACTATCAGGGTGCGAACATCTTCTAAAGGAAGGAAAAAGATAAATTATTGAACCTTCTAGAAGGGAATCTTCTAGAAGGATGAGTTGGCATTCGAATGGTTATCTAAGTACTGGTTTTCCTGATATCTTGGGATCATTCCTATCCAAGTAACTAATCTATTCTCTCCTATATATTGAGGGGAATGCTTATGGAAAAGGTTAGAAGCAAACTAGCAAGAGATTGATTGGAGAATTAGTGGAAGATTGTATGAAGCATTGATGCTACAGCAGCTAGAGACACCAGCAATGTTATCAAAAGTGGTTGATTTTATTCATGCATGAGCAAGTGTGTGTGTCAGAGCTAGGAGCCATCAAAAGGAGTCTTGCAACATCAAGGCTTAGGTTGTAAGTTTTGCTTTCTATCAATATAATACAGTAATGTGTCCCTTTCCCATAAAGTTGATTGCACTTTATTACATAACTCCTTGATCATATGTATAGATTAACTGTTGAATATGTTGAGTTGTTTTCACTTCGATTGGTTTGAACTATCTTTGTCTAGACTGTGCAAGAGCATCGGAGTGAAATTGGTACAACAAAGACCCAAGGAAGCGATCATACGGTATGTTCATGATTCTTGCCTCCTAGTTCATTCAATAGTTAAAATCTAGGGAAAGAGTATCATTTTGTCCTGTTTTGTTCTAGATCCAGGTGGATCTAAGGAGATCGGTTTGTGTCCGCACTCACGGATTTATCCAATAACACCTACTTTTATTGTCAATAGGTTGTCTCACATTTGTTAACTGTATACCTCAATGATCGGTAATCAAAGGATGTCTCATTGTGTTCAACCTCAACTTCTTTCGTCACAAGATGTAGACTTGCACCCTTGGAAGATTGTGTAGAAGACTTGAATACATCACTATGAGGCCGCATCTTTCCTGAGATATTTATTCTTTTTCATTGGACCATTACATTTATGACTTCAATAATCATGGGAGATCTGATTGTACTCCATTATATACAGATATATTCAGATTGATTTTGACACTGGTTCTACTAGGCCGTGTTCGTGACTATGACAACTTTTGGCATATAACCACATTTGTATTTTCCTATCCATGGCCACGGACAGTTGTTTGGTATATTTTCACATGGATCTGTAGTGTAATTTTATTGGCATCCATGTATGTAAAGTTAGTATAGAATGTAATGAGAAATTAGTTCTTCCATCTGGTTCCCCGTCACTCCACTTCTCGGTTGTTTATAATGTATTTCAGGAATCGCAGATATTCCTCTGACCTCACACATTAGGGGGAATATGTTATAGAAATATTTTCCTCAACCTATGAAATCTTACACAAAAGGCCTTTTTTCATTTCCTTATGCAGACTTATCATCCCTATTTGTAAAATCCAGATCTAAAAATACATATTTTTCCACATGTATGCATATTTCCTACTATACAACATGCGTATACGCAGGCGGCACCACTACAACCTGCATACATTGGGATTTGTGCCAAAAAATGAAAATTAATGTCATATTTCCATGTCATGATAGGATATCTATGATCCTTGTCCTTCCATATACTGGAAACGTTCTAACTTGGCCCTTCAGTTCCATTCTGAAGGCTATAAATGGCCAATTCCGAGCTATGGAAAGAGGAGAAAGAATTCAACTTTGAGAGCAAAGTTACTCTGGATAAATTATTTACTTCATATTGAGTCTGCATCCCTTTTTCCTTTAAGTCTGAACATAGTGTCCAGCCCCCAATCTCTTCCCTTATTGATTGAGAACCTCATTGTTTCTATCTTATGAGCTTGCCTTTGGTGGAGGATTGAAGTGGTGGAGGCCCAGTTGGAAGGAACATATTTTCTCGGTTCCGAACCATGTCGACACAAAAGTCTGTAACATTTTCACTTATGTTGATCATATATTAATAGAAATACTCTTTTCCCGTCCAATTGATATCTTGCAAATATTTGAATTATTATTCCATGGGAGTATTTGTCATGTTTATTAATAGATTATGCTACTAAATGTGATAACATCATTTATCATCACCATATGCTTTATTTTCTTTGTTGAGGACTAGTTGTAGGTAGATTTCTTTGGATCAAGTGCTCAATGGTGTAATTCATCAAACGTCTAGACGACGCTGACCTTTTATCTTGTATTTATAGCATATTTGTTTTCATAGCATACTTGAGAACAGAGTTGATTTCTGCAGTCATTTCTGTCTGTTGTGGTTTACCCTAACCATAGAGAGATTTTCCTCGTAAAAATCTATAGGGTTAATGATGAATGGACTTAGAAGTTATTACAGAACTTGCCAGGTAAGCCTGAGTATGAGGTTGTATGAGCTCGGTGGAAGACTTATTTTTTCCCAGAGTGAACTTAGTGCCTTGCAATTTCTGAATTTTACTCACGCTTCTCTAATTCCTCGGCCCTCAATCACGATCCCCAATCCCAATTAGCCTGTCAAAGTCTGTTGATAGTCCATAGTCACTATGCCGAGAGTTATAGGAAGTAGGAGCTCAGTTTCAAAAGATGTAGTTCTATATGGATCATGTGATCCTAGGGTTGAGATCATGGGCGATCTCAAAGGGAAGGTTGAGTAGGTCAAACTCCTCGACCTCGCCCTGACAGACCAGGTCCTATTTCCATAATTGAACATTGATGTATTCTGGAGTGTGGCTCTATATGAGTTATGAGGGATGTAGTTTGTGCCAAAACCATAGTTCATCAACCTCTTCAACTCCACCATCATGCATCTCCGAAACTTGCCATTTTTTGACACTATGGGTGAGGTTGTGTGTTGTACTAAGTTTGTCATTATCTGCGTACATGATAGGACCTTATGGCTCGGTAGATGGTATCTCATACATGCATATGATATCCATCAACTCACGAGCCTCTCCATCGAAGGTGAGGACATATCCAAAGTATTTCAAGGTCCTAGTAAACATGGGAAGAAAAAGGGAGAACCCAGCTTGTATGAGCGATTTCATACTCAGAGAGGGGGGCGCACAACCAAGATTGACCCCATTTTACCTGAGACAGTAAGAACATCTTGTTATGTGATCTCTAGAAAGGTTATGCATTTGTATTATAAGGGTGAGTGCAAACTGGATGCCTTTTCGATAACATATTTTTTCACCAATGGAGCAATCTTCAACTGGTGCAGCTACTTGCTAGAAGAACTAATGGTAGCATGTGAGGAATCTCAAGAGAAGGTTGGCACCTTCACCTACGGATATCTTCTAGTTGCGTTCTCCATGATGAAGTAGATGCCACCTTCAAGAAGAACGTTATCACCAGCAGACAAAGGCTGACTGGAAAATATGTTCAAGTCTTAGCACTCAAGGTCAGACTCAGAGAACACCGCATTCAACAATGTAGCGTTCTCAAAAAGGTATAACCGATTGCCTGACACAAATCATAGGTTTTGCATACCTCAAGAATTTCTCAACCTGAACACATGGAACATTGCATTGAACATGAACCACCATCACACTTTTTTTTGGCCAAGGCATGCCAAGACAGAAGACTTTGACTCTCATATGCTTCCATTCTACTTGGACGAAGAGTCCTTTTACAAGGAGGTCATGTCATGGCTAGGAGTGAAACACAACCCGCGCAAGTCTGGGATGCACTACCTTCTACCAGCAGATATTTTGAAGAAATAGGGATATGAAGCAGGGGTAGGACTGAGCTTGGGCCTAGAGGAGAAGAAGAAAGAGGATTCAACGCATACAGACTTGGAGAAGGAGGATGAAGAGACATAGTTGTTGGAATGAAAAAATAGGACATTTCCCATGTTCTCGTAGCTTCTAGAGTAAGATATGTAGACCGGGAAAGATGTCAATGACATCTTAAATGTTGCTTTCATTGAAGACCTATTGGTCAAGAAACCTAGGACAGGGATCTCCCCCGTAAATATCTTGAACCCTCATCCTATTTCATAAACCATCCCTCATACTCAAGCAATGACTCAAGCAACCCAAATAATTGACATACAGGATGACCAGAACCTGATACCATTCCATCCACCACCATCATTACCGAACAACCCCCATCACCCCCACAACCCCAATCGCCACATCGAGAAATCACCATCCCACCCGAAACCACTGAATCGAATCCCATGCAGTTGGACCCCCCCAAAATACCTGAACAGAGACTAGAACGCATTGTTCCAAACCCTAAAGTATCGAGCCAACAAATTGTTCCATTTGTACTAATTCAGGACACTCTTCGCTCAACAGAGATTCAAACACTACCATTGTTGCAACTCTATGAGAAGAGATGTGATGAATGTGTTCATTCGCCAAAAGATTATTCCAATGAGGCTCTCAATGCCTTTCTACAATAAACAGGAATGTTAAAAACCCTAGACATCCAAAAACCTAACCTTAGGAGATGAAGCACCAAAAGGCATGTGGGCCTCGTTTTGGTAAGTTAATACATCAACTTCTCGGGGTTGTAACTTTTGCATACGATCTCCATTTTAGGCACATGATATCCCATTGGAAATTTCTATCCATGGAATACACATGTTTCCTATGGAGAGCCCTAAAAATGTTGTTTAGGGCCTAAAACCAACCCTAGAATTCAGGTATCCAAAAACTATGAAAAAACTGTCGAACTAGAAAATTTCCAAAATGAGCCAGTTGGAATAGGTGGGAGGCCACCAACATCCATTTGGATCAGATGGATGGAAGGGAATGTTGAGGATGAGACTTAGAGAATAATGAAAAAAGACTTGGAATACAAGGGAGATAATTTGGCAGAGTTGTCTTGCCTCCTCTTTGATATATCCAAATGACCCCCCTAGGGCCCTTTTTATATGGATACAAGATGGTTAATTCATTGTCAGAAGAGAGACATGAGGTAATATAGTTAGGAAACCTGACATATCCTGTAAAATAAGCGTGAAACATTTCTAATTTTTCGATTTTTAGAGTATACATAGGCTTTCAGGCATGTAACTAGCGTATATACGCGTGTTGCATATGTAGCAGGGTGCATATAGAATGAAAAAAGTTGTTTTTTAAAGAGGAATCTCACCAAATTTTTTGGCAAATATGTAAATGAATAGGCCAAAGTCAAAAATGAATGATAGTGGCATTTTGAGTTATAACAGTCCTATATGCCCACAACACTGTAGGAATCGTCAAGTCCTAGTCATGAAGACTTACATTAAATACCTTTGTCAATGCATGATATAGAATCTTATTTAATGCTTCTATTGTGCCATTTTCTTAAGGGTGATAAGGTGTACTCTTATGATGATAAATCTAAAATTTATCTGTTAAAGCTACAATCATCCTATTCAATAAATGGGTCCTCTTATCACTCATTAGAATTATCAGACATCCAAAACTTGTAACAACATTCTCAAATAGAAACTGTGCAGTAGTCTCCTCACTGCAATCTTTGGCAGGTTCTCCTTCAACCCATCTGGTCAAGTATTCCATTGTAGTGATGATGTATCTTTCTCTTGACCTCTTTGTTAGTTGATTGATCGGTCCGACGAATTCAACTACCCATTTATCAAAATATTGTAGTGTGACTTGCGGTACTAAAGGAAACTTATTTATTTTATAAGGCTTCCCAATTCAATGGAATACATCATAGGTATGAAAGAGCTCCTTCAAATCCTTATGAAGGGTGGGCCACCATAGTCTTGTGCTTGAAACCTTTTGAGCCATCACTTTTCCTGCATAATGGCCTCCCGCAACTCCTTCATGTGCCTATGATAGTATCATGGGCCTTTTTGGCTCTGATACGCATCATCGTAGAATACCATATGTGCCTAACTTATAAAAAAATCTTATTATAAGATGGTAGTCTGTTGCCTTTAATACTAACTACTTCTTTTGCACAAATGTAAAATCATGTGGGGCTACTCCTATGCTCAAGAACTGGAATATATATGAAAAATAAACATAGACCATATATATTGCAAGCAGGTGCGCATATGGTATACTATCATCCAAGTTTCCTTCATCTTCCCCTGATAGTATGTGCAACAAATGATCAGGTCGTGACTTTAACTTCCCTGACTTAGCAAATTATTCAAAGTCATATTCTTGAAATATTAATAGCCATCTTGATGTGGGAGCATTGCCAGCAGGTAGCAAGTGCGCATGGATGTGGAGGACAGTTGGACAAGCGCCAGCACATTTCTTGTTGAAATGTTTTGAAGTTTGAAAGCGCCATATAATTAATGGGATAGTTAATATAGGTGTACTCACATTTATGGAGGAGAATTGTAATCAGACCTTGAGCGTCCCACTCTCATCTGAAGTAGATAGATGCATTTATGCATAAGTTAATGTAGGTAGATAGAATTTAATTCTAGATTAGACAGTTTTAGAGCATAAGAGGGAAACGGGATATAGACACCCTCATTGTATAGTGGAAATATTATTATGTCAATAGAGAATTGAGCATAGAGAAGAGCACAGAGAGTTGTAGTTGAAAACACCCATGTACAGAGATTTGAAATAATAGAAAGAGCTTCGATTCAAATTCATGGTGTCCTATTTGTTCTCTATGTACGCATGTTGAATGTTATGCTCGTGGATGTTTAGTTTCCGTTATACATTTTCTTTATATGTTGTGTATATGATTTCATGCTTTGTGTTTGAAGTCTGAGAGAGAGTAAGGAATGAGTTTCAATTGTTTCTCTATCTAAGCAAGAGTTCCTGGAAGGAGTGTAGTGAAGTTGTCCGCAAGGAGTGCGTTGACAAGAGTCCAGAGTTTTATCTCTGAAAGATCAAGAGGGTTAATGTTGTTCTCATTCTTGCAGAAGTGCAAGTTGAGCACAGGAGCCGTGAAAGGAGTGCGTAGGCCAAGTAAAGTTCCAGAGTTTGAGAACCTGAGAAATTGTTGAAGGACTACTACTGCAAGGAGTGCGCAGAGTCGAACAACTTCAATTCTTCGTTGTAATTGAAGGAGTCACCACAAGGAGTGCGCGCGAAAGTCTTCTTTAAGACTCAGAGTTGGAGAAAGCTCCGGAGGGATAGCGTATTCGCAGTTGTCAAAGAAAAGCACAGAAGGTTGGTGCCTTGAAGTGTAGAAAGGAGGCATAGCAAGTTTGTGTTGCAGGCGGGTAAGTTCCATGGAGAAATACTTGGTTAGATTCGTAGGAATTGTCTAGGAAGAATGGACGGTCGGAATTCTTTGAGAAGAATTCACAAAGTCACAAGAGCCGTCAGATCTTGTAGAGAAGTAGGGACATTACGGTGAGATTTCCTCAAGCGTAAGCTCAGAAGAAAATCAAGGCCGTAGAATCCAAGTCAGCCAGGGTCGTTGGATTGCTCACGAAATCTCATTTCGGGGTTTTGTGAGTTGAAGGGTCGAAGGTTTTGCATTAAGGGTCAGGAAGTTGCGAGAGGCGAGTAGCGAAGTGGCGATTGGATCAGATTCATCCATCTAGGAAGGACAGGTGGCAGAGATATAGATATCTCGCGAATTCGAAGGTTCGCGAGGTAGGAGCCCAAAGGTTGGGTACTCTAGATTGCGAAAGGAGAAGTCCCAAAGGGGCGGAGAGATGTGTGTGTGTTGCCAACTATAGGTGACATGTATCAGGATTCGTGCGTTGTCTTTTGAAAGAAGTCAACACCCCGTTGACCTCTCGTGTCTTGGGGGTTCGTGAGACAAGAGCCGGGAATTTGACATAGAACCTCATGCAGTGGCGAGAAGCAAAAAGTGCTAGAGTAGGCCTAGCTGGTGGTCATGCACGAAGAGTGCTGACATAAGGGAGCTATACCCATATCGACACTTCGGGTATCGTGGAATTGAGGAGGAAGAGTCGAGAGCCTAGACTCATGAACCCACGAAGTCGCGAAGTTACGACAAGGGAATTTGGGTAAGACCTTGGTCATAAAATTATGGTCATTAGGGGGTAAAGGGGCTCGTGCCTAGTGCTATTCACATAGGACAGCTCCCGAAAAAGGACCTGTGGATCAGCAACTTGGAGATTCCACTAGGGAATCCGAAAAAGATGATTCGGCTCAGTAGAAATAAAGAATGATCTTGTGAAGCAGACATCAATCGGAGGGCCGAGTGGGTCTGTGTCTACACCATCTGGTATCAGAGCCTGATTCTTGTTTGTATATTTCAGGCAGGAAAGGAGAGAATAAATTTCAGCCATGTCGCCGAGGAGAAGAAACAGGAAAACACCTGATCCGCCAAAGGATAGGGAAATGCCAGAAGGAAGGGGCAGGCAGGTGAAAAATCCAGAAGTGGAAAGAGATCTGCATGACATTCGTGCTAGACTTGTGGATGTGGAAATAAAACAAAGGTGCACAACTGATATTGGAGATGTCAGTGAGTTCGAAAGAGAAAATGACATTGGACATGACGAAGGAGAAATTTCAGTAGAAGATGCAGCACATGAATGCTTGATTAGAGCTGTTGCAAGAGCCAAAATGGACATTCCAGTTTATGAGGGAAACTTGGATGTTGAAGAGCTTCTAGACTGGATTAGAGCTCTAGACACATATTTTGACTATGAAGATGTTGAAAAAGAAAATAAGGACAAACATGTTGTCACGAGACTTAAAGGACATGCAGCATTGTGGTGGGATGAACTACAAGCAAACAGACGTTGCCAAGGTAAGAAGAAAATCAAGAGTTGGGATAGGATGATCGCAAAGATGAAGGCGAAATTCATTCCCAAGGATTATCAAATTACTTTGTTCTGAAGAATGAAAAATTTGAGATAGAAGCTGATGTCAGTGAAGGAATATATTGAAGAGTTCTATAGGCTGAACATCAGAGCAGGTCATCGTGAAAGTAATGATGGGAAGGTTGCTATGTATATGAATGGCCTGAGATACGAAATTCAGGATGAGATGAGCATGATGGCCATCCGAATGGTGGAAGATTCTTATCAAATGTCTCTAAAGGTGGAAGAGAAGCTGAGATGAAAACAAGGTCAAAGAGGCACAGGCAGAAGTCAAGCCAGGGGTGAATTAGTCGTCCAAGATAGAAATCAAAATCCTAAGGAAGAATGGAAGAAACCTAAGATTGAGAGAGGTGGAAGCTCACAGAAAGGGCAATATGCTGGACAGAGAAGGCAGTATGTTGATCAGAGAGGAGAGTATGTTGATAACAACATTTTTCCTCATACTAGAGGTAGAGGAAGAGGAAGAGGAAGAGGTGGAGTGATAAAATGCTTCACATGTGGAAACATCAGACACAATTCTTATGAATGTCCAGACAAGAAGAAAGAGGAAGGAGAGACTCACATTACCAAAGCACAGAGGCAAAATTTTGAAGCAAAGGATGTTGAAGGCGGAAGATCGTTGATGATGCGAAAAGTTCTTTTGACACTAAAGAAGGAAGTGGAGAGTTCGGTCCAAAGATACATACTTTTTCGGACTTCTTGCAAGACCAAGGACATTGTATGCAAGGTCATTGTGGACAATGGTAGCACAGACAATCTCGTTTCAACAGAGATGGTAGAAAAGTCGGAGTTGGAGACGATTGATCATCCAAGCCCATACAAAGTTTTGTGGTTGCAAAAAGGACATCAGGTAAATGTCACTAAGAAATGTTTAGTTGAGTTTAAAATAGGAGGGTATAAATATGAAATACTCTGTGATGTTATTCCTATGGATTTTTGTCATCTATTTCTGGGTAGACCATGGAAATATGTTAGGAATGTGATTCATGATGGGAGAATGAACACATACACCCTAGAGAAGAATGGGAGAACTCACATGTTGTTGTCGATCAAAGATAAAGAAATAAAACCAAAGGTAAGCAACACTGTACTTCTCATGAGTGGTAAGGAACTTCTTACAGAGGTTAAGAAGAAGGAGGAACCGCAATTCATTGTGGTCAGGAAGCCAAAGATTGTTTTAACCAACACAAGGGTAGATGATTTACCAGAATAGGTTCAGGAAATGCTGGAAGAGTTTGCTGACATAGTCATGGATGAACTACCTCATTCATTGCCACCAATTAGAAGTATAAGTCATCAAATTAATCTCATACCTGGAGCTAGTTTACCAAACAAAGCAGCGTACAGATTGATGCCACGGGAGAATGAAGAGGTCAAAAGACAAGTCCAAGATTTGTTGGAAAAAGGTTTGGTTAGAGAAAGCTTGAGTCCATGTGCTATTCTGACAGTTCTCAGTCCAAAGAAAGATGGAGGCTGGAGGATGTGTACTGACTCGAGGGAAATCAACAAAATAACCATCAAGTACATATTTCCATTGCCAAGGATGGATGATCTGATGGATTTCTTAAGTGGGGCCAATTTTGTTTCAAAGATTGATTTGAAAAGTGGATATCACCAGATTCGTATGAGGGAAGGTGACGAATGGAAGACAGCATTCAAAACCAATGAAAGCTTATACGAATGGCTTGTCATGTCGTTTGGTTTAACAAACGCGCCGAGTACTTTTATGAGATTTATGAACAAAGTCCTGAAGGATTTCATCGGAAAATTTTTCAGTGTGTATCTTCATGACATACTGATTTTCAGTAAAACAAAGGCAGAGCATCTGAAACATTTGGCTACAGTGATGAAGAGGCTACAACAAGAGAAGATTTTGATAAACATGAAGAAATCTTGATTCATGAAGACAGAGCTCATTTATTTGGGGTTTTTTATTTCTGCAGATAAGTTGAGGATGGATCCAGATAAGACGGAGGCAATCAAGAATTGGCCGTCACCAAAGACTATCTTCGAAGTTCAAAGTTTTCATGGATTGGCTAGTTTCTATAGGAAGTTCATTAGGAATTTTAGTGGAATTAGTGCACCAATGATGGACACAGTGAAGAAGAGACACAAATATTTTCACTGGACAGAAGAGGCTGAGAAAAGCTTCAATTTGCTAAAAAGGAAAATCACGGAACAATCAATTCTAGTGTTGCCTGATTTCCAAAAGACATTTCAAGTAAAATGTGATGCAAGTGGATTTGCAATAGGGGCAGTCTTGAGCCAAGAAGACTGGCCGATAGCATATTTCAGCAAGAAGCTGAATGAAGCCAAGATAAAATACTCCACGTATGATAAGGAATTCTATGCTATTATTCAGGCATTGAAGAAGTGGAGACACTATTTGATCCCCAAGGAGTTTGTCTTGTATAGTGATAATCATGCATTGCAATTTGTGACTCAACAGGAGAAATTGAATCAAATACATGTTAAATGGGTTGAATATATGCAAAATTTCACTTTTGTGATTAAACATATTTCTGGAACTGCTAACAAAGTTGTTGATGCTTTGAGCAGGAAATGTTTGCTATTGCAGGAGTTCAAAGTCAAAACATTGGGTTTTGATGATCTCAAGGACATGTACAGAGATGATCCAGATTTTAAAGAGGTGTATGAGGCAGCTGAGGATCCAATTATCAGGGATAGAAGCCAATGGGCAGAATACGTGATCCAGGAAGGATTACTGTTTAAAGCTAATCATCTTTGTATTCCAAAATGCTCCATGAGGGAGAATTTGCTGAAGGAGAAACATAGTGGAGGATTGGCCAGATATTTTAGTCATGACAAGACATTCGCAAAGTTTAATGAGTCATATTTTTGGCCAGGAATGTGAGCAGGCGTCAAAAGAATCATGGACGGATGTAGAATTTGTCAACATTCAAAAGGAAAGGGGCAGAATGCAGGTTTTTATCAACCATTACCCATACCTGACAGGCCATGGGATGCAATCAGCATGGACTTCATATTGGGGTTGCCAAGAACACAAAGAGGGTTTGAATAAATCTTTGTGGTAGTGGATAGATTTTCCAAAATGGCACATTTCATTCCATGTCAAAAAACCAGTGATGCAACTCACATTGCGAACCTGTTTTTCAAAGAAGTCATTCGACTTCATGGCTTACCAAGGAGCATAGTTTCGGAACGAGACACCAAGTTCGTAGGACACTTTTGGAGAACCTTATGGAAGAAGTTGGGAAAAAACTTGTCATTTAGTTCATCTTATCATCCTCAGACAGATGGGCAGATAGAAGTCGTGAACAGGAGTTTGGGAGACTTGCTGAGGAGCTTGGTGATAGAACACCACACTCAGTGGGACAACATATTACCAGAGGTGGAGTTTTCTTACAACGATTCAATTAATAGGAGCACAGGACAGAGTCCATGTCAAATTGTTTATGGCATGTAGCCGAGAGGAATTTCTGAGCTGAGGAATTCAGAACAAATTTCAACTAGGAGCGCTAGTGCAGAAGATTTCATAGAGGCGATGAAGGAGCTTCACATCCAGGTGAAGGAACGATTGCAGAGTTTTAACCAAGAATATAAACAGAGAGCAGATCAACATAGGAGACAACTTCAGTTCGAAGTTGGTGATTTGATTTTGGCACATTTGAGAAAGGAAAGGTTCCTGAGTGGAACATATAATAAACTGAAGATGAAGAAAATTGGACCATGTAAGGTCTTGAAGAAATTTGAGGCAAATGCATATGAGATTGAATTACCCAATGGGATCAAAATTTCTCTGATATTCAATGTCTCATATTTGTACCCTTATAAATTTGAGGAAGTAGAAGCAGGTAGTGAATAGCCAGAGATTCAATGGACAAAACAAATGCCAGTTGCAGAAAATTCACAGATGGAGCACATACTGGACAGAAGAGTTGGTAAAAGGACCAGGCAAAAGAAATACTTTGAATACTTGGTCAAGTGGAAGAGTCATCCAGTTGAAGATGCCAGCTGGGAAAATGAAGTAGAGATTCAGAAGCATGGACAGACCGTGCGAGAGCTCATGGACTGGAGCCCATGAAAATTTTCAAGTGAGGGAGTATGATGTAGGAGCATAGCTAGTAGGTAGTAAGCGCGCGTGGATGTGGAGGATAGCTGGACAAGCGCCAACACATTTCTTGTTGAATTTTTTTGAAGTTTGAAAGCACCATATAATTAATGGGATAGTTAATAGAGGCGTACTCACATTTATGGAGGAGCATTGTAATCAGACCTTGAGCGTCCCGCTCTCGTCTGAAGTAGATAGATGCATTTATGCATAAGTTAATGTAGGTTGATAGAATTTAATTCTAGATTAGATAGTTTTAGAGTGCAAGAGGGAAACGGGATATAGACACCCTCATTGTATAGTGGAAACTTTATTATGTCAATAGAGAATAGAGCGTAGAGAAGAGAGAAGAGAGTTGTAGTTGAAAACACCCATGTACAGATATTTGAATTAATAGAAAGAGCTTCGATTCAAATTCATGGTGTTGTATTTGTTCTCTGTGTACGCATGTTGAAAGTTATGCTCATGGATGTTTACTTTCTATTATACATTTTCTTTATATGTTGTGTATATGATTTCATGATTTCTGTTTGAAGTCTGAGAGAGAGTAAGGAATGAGTTTCAATTGTTTCTCTATCTGAGAAAGAGTTGTTGCAAGGAGTGCAGTGAAGTTGTCCGCAAGGAGTGCATTGACAAGAGTCCAGAGTTTTATCTCTGAAAGCTCAGGAGGGTTAACATTGTTCTCATTCTCGCAGAAGTGAAAGTTGAGCATAGGAGTCATGCAAGGAGTGCGCAAGTCGAGTAAAGTTCCATATTTTGCGAACCTGAGAAATTGTAGAAGGACTACTGCTACAGGGAGTGCACAGAGTCGAAGGACTTCAATTCTTCAAAGTAATTGAAGGATTCGCCGCAAGGAGTGCGTGCAGAATTCTTCTTTAAGACTCGGAGTTGGAGAAAGATCTAGAGGGATAGGGTATTTGCAGTTGTTGAAGAAAATAACAGAAGGTTAGTGCCTTGAAGCGTAGAAAGGAGGCATAGCAAGTTTGTGTTGCAGGTGGGTAAGTTCCGTGGAGAAATACTTGGTTAGATTCACAGGAATTGTCCAGGAAGAACGGGCGGTCGGAATTCTTTGAGAATAATTCACGAAGTCACAAGATCTGTCAGATCTTCCAGAGAAGCAGGGATGTTACGGAGAGCTTTCATCAAGTGTAATCTCAAAAGAAAATTGGGGCCGTAGGATCCAAGTCAGCCAGCGCCGTTGGATCGCTCACGAAATCTCATTTCAAGGTTTCGTGAGTCGAAGGGTCGAAGGTTTTTCATTAAGGCTTGCGAAGTCATGAGAGGTGAGTAGCGAAGTGGTGAGTGGATCAGAGCCATCCATCCGGGAAGGATAGGTGGCAGAGATCTAGAGATCTCGCGAATTCAGAGGTTCATGAGGTAGGAGCCCAAAGGTTGGGTACTCTAGATTGTGAAAGGAGAAGTCCTGAAGGGGCAGAGAGACGTGTGTGTGGGGCCAACTATCAGTGACATGTATCAGGATTCGTGTGTCGTCTTTTGAAATAAGTCAACACCCCGTTGACCTCTCGTGTCTCGGGGGTTCGTGAGACAAGAGCCGAGAGTTCGACATCGAACCTCATGAAGCGGTGAGAAGTGAAAAGTGCTAGAGTTAGCCTACCCAGTAGTCATGTGTGAAGAGCGCTGACACAAGGGAGCTATACCTATATCAGCACTTCGGTATCGCAGAATTGAGGAGGAAGAGTCGAGATCCTAGACTCGCGAACCCGCGAAGTCGCGAAGTTACGACAAGGGAATTTGGGTAAGACCTTGGTCATAACATTGTGGTCATTAGGGGGTAAAGGGGCTTGCGCCTAGTGCTATTCTCACAGGAGAGCTCCCGAAAAAGGACCTATGGATCAACAACTTGCAGATTCCAGTAGGGAATTCGAAAGAGTCGATTCGGCTCAGTAGAAATAAAGAACGATCCTGTGAAGCAGACGTCGACCGGAGGGCCAAGTGGGTCTGCATCTGCACAACATATGCATATATTCCCCCCCAACACTATATTATTAACTAGGTATCTCAACACAAAATGGCCTATGTACATCTTAAAGTGTGATCCTAGAAAATAATGTATAAACTTGTTCAGTGCATACACCATTCCCAATCCTTAACACTCTGTCGTAGTATAGTTTTGTTCAGTAGTTGACAACTTCCTTCTTGCAAATGCAATGGCTAGATGGTCCAACTCTCCTTCTCCTAGATGAGATAGAACTATGTCTAATGTTATATATGAGGCATATACATGAACATGGAACTCCTTCTTCAAATATGGAAATACTAAAATCAACACAGTGACCATTTTCTACTTCAAAGTATCCAAACTCTGTTGGAATTTCTCATTCCATTGAAACTTTACTTCTTTCTTTAATAACTTTTCCAATGGGGTTGTGATCTGCGTGTATCCCCTAATGAATTTCCTATAGTACATTGTATTACCCAACGCTAATATTAATTATCATACTGAAGTAGGCAGTGGCAAATCAACAATCAAAACAATGTTTGCAGAATCAACCAAAAGACCTTGTTTACACACTACATGACCCAAAAAAATTCCAAGAGGTACGTAGAAAACACATTTCTTCAACTTCAAAGAGATATGGAACTATCTTTATTTGTCCATCATCAAGCGCAGAGTCTCAACATGGTCCTTTAACAAGCTAAACATTGTCTAGTCATCTAAGTATACTTCTAAGAAATTATGAATAAACTCTTTAAGAGTTGCTACAACAACTTTGGAGAATCATGCGGGTGAATTATTCAATCCAAAAGGAATAATTATGTACTGATAACTTCCCCACTCTGTCCCAAAGGTTTTCTTATATCTATCTTCCTACGCAATCTTAATATGATGATACCTATAGAATCCATCAATGAATGAATATGCTTCCTATACTCCTACATTCTCCAACACTTCATCTATAAACATAGTAGGAAACGAGTCATGTAAACAAGCCTCATTCAATTTTCTCAGAACCACGCAAATTATGATTCCACCTGTATTCTTTTCCTGAACTACCATTAGACTGATCCATTCTGAATCTACGACAAGTTGAATAATTCATGCTTCCAACATCCTTTCTATCTCTTCTTTCACCTTCTACTTTTACACTGGGTTCAATATGTATGGTCTTTGTTTCACAGGCTTGGAATCTGGATTCAAAGGGATCTTCATATCTCCTAGATATGTAGTAATCTCTTTCGTCTTTGAAAATGTAGTCAGAAATAGATTTTGGTATTCACGTAGCAAATATGCAATCTTCCCAATATTTTCTTCATTCCAATAGTCTCCAATGTTCATGAACTTGGTATTTTCCTCTGTACCAATATTGACTTAGCATGTACCAATATTCACTAAGTGTGTTCTCAAAGGATTTTCATATACAACATATTAAAGCTCATGACCCTCTACTATGCACTCTCCTTTGATTTTAGATATTTGAACATTTCTTGGGTCTTCATCTTCCTAGTCTTTTTCAGCAACATTATAACATTCCAAAACTTCACAAACTCTCACAGAAGATCTATGTGAATTAAATAAGGGTACTAGTTCTATCAAATATTATGATGTAAAAATATTATCCTTAATAACCTATAGGGTTGTGTTTACAGGCGGGGCCTCATATTCAAAACCGAAAGTTACCCTATGTTGCATTTCAACTCTTCTCGGTATTTTTTTCCTCTACGCACTTCCAATTCTAAATACTAGCTCTTCGGGACCGTATCCAAATTATGTATAAACAAGTGTGTCCATTCTTTCTTAGGTATTGATATCCATGTCACTATGCACCGAGCCACATGTTTTGCTGGATAACACAAGCTTGTATACTTTTGTGTAGTATACTCGATTCCAAACCTGATCTATAATAGTATTCTACACTACTTCCAATTCTCTATTCTCTCCTTATGTGCATCCCATGATCTTTTCGGAGTCACTTTCATCGCAACATCCAAAGATAGTAATCTATGTTGATCTGGTATATGCAATTCAAATTATTTCACAAAAGGATCCACATATGTTAGTTCATCATATTTCAAGGGATCAAATACCTCAGTTCCAATCTAGTGCAATGAACACATGATACGAGCACATCTCCTGGTGGATACTTCATGTAATATCTTCTTCCAATGCTCTAGAGCTTCTTCTGAATATGGAGTGCAAGAGATAATACTTCTCCAACTAAGTGCACCATCAGCATTAGGATTAACATAATCATCCATCCACACAGTCATGTTTTAAAGGTTACCTAGTTCATTTCCCCTTGCTGGCTCCACATATATTCTTCCTTATGTTGGATCCAATGGTGCAGTCACTTTCAAATATCATGCTTCAAAGACCATCTTCCTCTTCTTTAGATCGATGATAGTCTGGTTTTCAAAAGCCCAATAAATTCCTAGAAATTCTAGGTAAGGTTTGTGTCCATATACTACCTCAATCACTTCAAAATCTATTGTACTGCACACTCCATCAACTTTCACATGCACCCCTGTCAGTATTCCAATCAGAACAATCTTATGGTGATTTTCTAGTCTAAACTAAATAGGTGACCAGATCGATTTAGGCTTACCCATTGTTTCCCATGTCTTCATTGGAATGGAATTAACATCAAATCCCATATCCAAACTTATATTTTCCATGTCATATCCTCCTATCTTCACACTAAGTCAAAACTCCCTATTCTTCCTCTTTTTTCGATGTACCTCGTTAACCATTCACTGTGTGACAATTGCTTCCCTAACTTGCACGTAGTTATCAATCATCATGTGAAGTATGCTTAATGCAGTCTCATCCTTAATTAATTCTAAACAATTGTTTAAAAATATTTTCAAAGTACTTACCTTCTCACCTTACCTTTATGTATCTGTGCGGTCATAGACTGGAGGAATGTGATACAAAGTTGGCCTCTCTTACAAAGATGGCACGGTCGAAGTCTATGATATCCATTTTTCTCCTATCAATTCTTTCCTCTGTTGCTTATATGTATCTCTTTCCTTTCTAGTGTCAAACAATGGAAGAGGTTATGATTCTTTCCTGACTTATTGGTGAATTCCTTAATCCATCACATCAACTCGTGTTCTTGCTCCTTCACGGGTAACTATTGTTATCCTCGGTTGATTGTCAAGCTCTTCTATTGCTATCATCTATACATTCTGGTTTATTTTCATCTGACACTTCATGATAAGTTGTGGACAATATTCCATCACATGATCTAACTTTCTACAATATCTATATATTTTGCAAGGATTCATAAAATCCCGTGCTAAATGCCTAGGCTAGTTACAGTTAAAACATATAATTTGTCCTCTTCCTCTACCGAATCCTCCTCTTCCTCGACCTCTGAATCATCCTCTTCCTCCTTTATTATAAACTTTTGGGGTGTTATACTATGGTACCCCTCCTTCTGGTCCTTCTTCCCCTTGGAATCTCTATGCATCTGCAGTGCACTCTCTCATCATATGTAGTGCACAAAAATCCTTCTCATCATGTCACACAAACTTACAAAAGTTACAGTATAGGTTTATAGCAGTACTCTAATACTTATGAATCAATGGAAAATAAGTAGGGTGATGACCCATCATCTTAGATATTTCACACCAGACCCCCCTTTCTATGGCTAATGGATTCAAAGCTCCTGTAACCAAATACTGCTAAAAATATTGGCACTCGTTCTTATGATGACCTTATTTTCTACATATAACACACTAGACGCATTCATACTTTTCCTTCCCTTTCGCAAGTTCCTGTAACTGAATAGTTAGTGCTTCCAACTACAACTGAACTTGAGCCACCCCTAATCCATTCTTTCCTATAGGGGATGCTTCCAATTTGATAGTGATTTCTAGGGATTTCATCTGCGTCATAATCTTTTCTTGCTTCAAATGGCAGCATATATGTGGAAAAAATACTACAATAAACCACTCCCTATGCTTCTCATCTGGAATTTGGAATTTCAACTGATCCATCAGTATCTTGAATCTCTTATCAAAATCCCATATTGATTCATTCACCAATTAATTGATCTCTTTCAGTTCTATAATGCACTGCAACTCAAACTTCAATTTTTGGAACTCTTTCAACAAGGATTTCCTAATCTCCACCAATGTCCTAGATTGTCTCATAGGTGTAGTGGATTGATACTTCATAAACCAAAGTAATGTGTGATATCTAAATTCCATTTCCAACTGTGAAATATTCACATCATCATCCTAGACATTCTTCACTGTCCAAATTGCTTCAAAAACAAACTAGCATTTTTTTGGATCTTCTGAACATGCTCCATTGAAGACATGCATTCTCAAAGTGGGATCTATTCCCACAATCATATATTGCAAAGTATTCCTCTTTAGTGATACTACCTCAATATGGGTGTTCATACTACTTCTTCTACTTTGACTACATTTATTGATATATTTACTTCCTCCACTAACTACAATTGACAAACTTTCATATATTACCTCAGAACTTGGAGTGGGTTCGATGAAGATTATGAAAAAAGTGGGATATAATAGATCTTCTTCTACCGGAATGAGATGGAAGTATTTTCCTTATCTGCATAGAATTCCTTCGATCTAGAGTATTACACTAGTGTTCCATTCCTCAATCTCATTGTGTTGATTTTCTCTATCAACCACAATCCTCTTCCTACTATACTGAAATCTATTTCCACTGCGTAATACTCTGATCAATTCATCCATCTCACATTCTTCTTCTCTCGGCATCCTCATCCCAACCACTCCTCATTCATTCTTCCATGCATTCCTATCATACACTCATACCATCCTCTGCTCCACCCTCAGTCCTCTGATGCACACAAAGGTGCTTAGATACTAGGGAAATCAGATTCCATCTTCATAACCCCCTTATCACAAAGTAATATCTTTATCCAAGTAGATAATGATTTCAATTATCTTCCACTTGGTCCCTTCAATAACTCTCTTTCAGCAAAACTATATGACTTAGTAAAATCTATAATAAACTTGATAATATAACCTCTCAATACGCTATCCATCCAAAACTCAACTACGTGTGAGATATTATTATTTACAACATTCACTTCCTAGATCTAATCAGGGGTCCAATTCCTCAGGATTATAGCACAAAATGTTCCATTATTTTCAGGTAATCTATGGATACACTCCACCAAAAAATTCAGGAAATCAACAAAGAAAATTTCATGTAAATGTGTGAACACATACCTCTGTAACAATTTCTCTGAGTTGATCCAAGGATTCTTATTATAATTTCTAGAGAAATCATTCTATTTCACCTCTAGCCATTGTCGAATATCTTCCTTAGTTGGACTTTACATTACCCTCAGTCATATATCTTTGTCCCGACAAAAAAACCATTTGTTGGCACGCAGAGGGAAGACCAGGGGTACAACATTAATTCATCAACAAAACCATAATATACCAACCATTTTGGAATCCCCCGCGAGTAGGTGAAGTCTCACCCAAGGCATCTATGGGGACTGCAGAAACCAAGTTTCCAAAATCATGAAGGGATGTGAGGAATTAATTATAACCAGTCTACTTAACATTCATTCATTATACCATACATCATGTGCACAGATTCATTAGAACAAGTAGCATAGTCATATTAACCATTCAAACATTAAGTATGCACAATAACCATAATAGTAAATAGACACATCACAACAAATCACAAAGGCACCATATTTAACATGGTTCACCAAAACTGGGCTACGCCCACAACAACATGTTTCTCATTTTATTATTCAGAATCATTCCTTACAAAATGTGCACACTACACTCATACATGATATCTCAATTCTACACAACATGCCTTTGTCATTCATGCCTATAGTGCACACGTATCTATCCACTCATACTCTTCTAAACTCATTCATAGCTCACCAAAAGTTACTTTACCCCAAAAATAATTTACGTATTTATACTTTTACAACAGGCCTTATCCCATTTCAAAATGGACCAAAATGTCTAACTACTTCTAACTAACTTCCTCCTTTCATGCACATTGCTCCTAAAAATATGCTAACTACCTTCCTTTCTTCCACACACGTTGCTCCTTAGTCGAATTGTCGTGTGGTATGCTCCTGCGTGATTCCCAAAACTGGTCCTGAAATGTCCTACGCCAACATGTTGATGTAGAGAGAGTTGGATCAGGAAGGAATGTGATTCAAGGATATATTGCATAGGTGGATAAGTACTTCCATATATATATATATATATATATATATTCCTAAGGAAAAAAGAGAGTGAGTATGCAGAAGAAGGATCCAACCATTGTGGACAGTGCATGTTTTCTGGTACGAGTCACGCAGTTGGCATGGGTTTTGGCATAATAGTCGTGTAGAAAGTGCAAGATAGCAGATGTGTCAGTGTAAAAGTCATGTTGTTATCATACATGATCGTACAACAAGATTTGGCAATAGATCATCCAGTTAGGTGTTTATGTGCTTTGTCTGTTTTCTATTTGGGTCATTTTCCCAGTAAGGGAGCCCTTGTAAGCTTTGAAGATATTTGAATGATAAGAATAGTTGATGGGAAGAATATATTTGTGTATTGTGCATGGGATTTTGTTTTTCCTTATTTATGATTCTTTTGTAATGTTTATTTGATAATGTAGATATGATTTTATTCAATAAGTGATTTATTTGGAATTAATTGTCGGATGTTGGATTGAGGGAAATTTCAACATAGTGTCCCTTAATATTCAATATATTTCCATGATGTTTTCCTCAAAAGGAAAGAAAAATGAGCTTAGAGGTATCCAAAGGAAACCATCTAAGGTTATATGATCTAATAGAATGACAAAATTACTCAAAAAGGGACACCGTGATGTAATTGAACAATTGTTTTCACTAGATATTGGAACATCTGTGTCCTTTGCTCCATTGGATATCAAAAGCGTTATCAACAATCATTCCAATGTGTTTTTAGAAACACCTAAGGGTATACCACCTACTCGATATCATGACCATTCTATTCATTATAAACTAGGAAGCGTGACACCTAACATTAGTCTTTACATGTATCCATATGCGCATAAGAGTGAGATTGAGCAGATGATCTAAAAAATGTTAGAAGTTGACATCATTCAACCTATCCAAAATTATTTCTCTTCACCAGTGGTGATGGTTATGAAAAAGGATGGTTTGTGGCATATGTTTGCAAATTTTAGAGAACTCAACAAAATTAACTTCAAAGATAAGTTTTCTATTCCTTTCATTGATGAATTATTGGGTGAATTACATGCAAACATTTTCTTTACTAATTTGTATATTTGTTTAGGATATCATCAAATCAGAATGAGACAGGAAGACATTTCCAAAACATCCTTTAGAACACATGAAGGTCATTATGAGTTTTTGGTTATGCCATTTGGACTTACTAATGCACCTTCAACATTTCAAAGCTTGATGAATTCTATTTTCAAGAACTTTCTTAGAAAATTTGTGTTAGTATTTTTTGATGACATAATAATATACAACAAATATTGGGAAGATCATGTACAACATGTTGAAAGAGTATTACAACTATTGGAAGAGAAACAAATTTATCCAAATCCTTTGAAGTGTTCATTTAGGGTTCAAGAAGTGGAATATTTGGGTTATATTGTATCTCATGAAGGTGTAAAATTGGACCCTAACAAAATGAAAACTATGAAGAAATGGCCAATTCCCAAAACCTTGAAGAAAAGTATAGGATTCTTAGGATTCATAGGATATTACTACAAGGTTCTCAAGAACTATGGTCAAATAGAAGCACCTTGACGGGCTCCAGAAATGGCATCTTTGTATACCATATTTTACTACTTTTAATCCCTTTCCACTTACCTAGTCATTGCATCAATCCATTATTACGCAAGATTTAGAATTATTGTGTTTCCATTGCATTTATTTAGTACTTTACATGAATTTATGATTAAACATTAGAAAAAGATCATATTTGCATTTTTCTTTGAGTTAATTTGTAAATATGATATGTCAGACAAGTTGTTGTGCAGATTGTGATGTTACGACAAGGAATGTTTTGGTTCCAATTTTTGCAACACTCATTTTCAGTCGTTGCAACACTCATTTTTAGTTGTTGCAATACTCATTTTCAGCTTTTGCAACTCACAAGGGAAATATTTTGTACTACAACTCTTGTTGTTGCAACTCCACCTATGTTGCAACTCACCTGAATTGCAGTTGTTGCAACTCTCATTGCTATAGCTCCACCTGTATTGCAACTCGCCTGAAGTACAATTGTTGCAACTCTCGTTGTTGCAACTCCACTTGTAATACAACTCACCTGAATTACAATTGTTGCAACTCCCATTGTTGCAGCTCCACCTGTGCTGCAAGTTGTCCAAGGAACCTTGAGCCATCAGAACTGTGAGACATGTTCTAACATACTTTTTATTTATGGATTTATGCAACAATTATATTAGTCCAAGAAATTCAAACATACCAAGAAAATTTTGCAATTCCAAGACAAAATATTAGTTTGAGTGGTTAATCGAGAATCTTGGAATTTTTAGGGAAGAAATATTGGAGTTATTTATTATTTGTTGATTGTTAGAAAAATAGATTGGAAGTTATCTATTTTTTGTTAATTCTTAGAAAAATATCTTGGAGTTATTCATTAATTTCTAATTATTAGTTGGAAACTATTTGTTATTTAGGAAATTGTTCTAACCACTATGGATTTATTAAATCCATAAGTGGGTTAATTAAGATATTTGTTATTTCTAGTTTCCATTCAATCTATGTATAAAAGAGAGCTCCATTATCCGAGGAGGACTCTTAGAGAAATGTCGAAATGACAATGGAATAATTCATTAAGTTTTTATTTTATTTTTTTAATTGTAGTTTTATAATTTTTGTAGTGTCTGATTTAATTAATTAATTAAATCTATTTTCTTTGTATATTTGTAATAAATTGGTTTCTTTTGATTAGTTTAATTAATTTAATTAATTCATGTTGTGAGTGTTCATATAGAATAATATCAACACTCTGTTATATGGAGGCAAGGTCGACTCAAATAAAAAAGAGTGTTGTGTAGCTTAGGTAGTTTTATTTAATTTCCCATTGTGTGACTTAATTATGTGAGTTGTTAATTATTTGTTGTGTGCTTAATTATTCAGGAGGGATTTTATTTATTCATTCATGCAATTGATTATTCACATAGGATTGTATTTCATTATGTGCTTAAAGCAATGATTGCAATTGTTATTCAGAGTAATGACAAGGATCATCCTCTCAAGGATTAGGCTCTGATTTTGAGGACTTCGTTAGTTTCTTTCCAACAAGTAGTTAATCAATTTCCTTTTAGCATGTGTGATTTATTTTCGGCAAGCATGGTGTGAATCTCAATTTATGCAAGAGTAATTTAGAGTTTAAATTCTGCAATTAGGTTTACTGTACATAGTTGGGGTTTCTTCCAGAAACAGTTGGGTCATATTCCTAATACCTACAACTGGTGTGAATTTCCTTTCCAACACAGTAGTTAGCATATTTAATTTTCTACAAGGGTGACATTTACATTCCTTTCTGTGTGCTTACTTTCTAGCCAGAGTGATTTACTTTCCTTCATATGTGTTTACTTTCTTTCTAGTATGATATTTCAATTCCTAGAAGTGTGATTTACTTTCCATAGTTTGTAGAATCTTTCCAGAGCTTGAGAATTGTCTATATTGTTACCATGAACATAATCATTGATACCATGAATACATATTGAACCAATGGGAGAGTAGACTGTAGCTTGCATATACAGTGCATGGTAAATCACAAGTTATATACGAGCCCAATATTGATAATTAAATGCACAGTCTTTTTAGCCATCTTTCTGAGAAATTAGAAAGGTAATTAAAAATATCGTCATTTTTGGAACCATTGTTGGGGAGTTACCAAAAGTGCATTTCCATTATTTCATTGGTTTGGAATTCATTCTAGTATTTTGATTTCTACATTGGTTCGAAACTCATTTTGCATTTTCATCCTTGCATTGGTTTGAAATTTGTTTTTACATTTTCTTTCTTGAATTGGTTTGAAATTGATTTTCATTCTTGCAATGTTTTGAATGGTATTTGTTCATTGTTTTCACAGATGATATATAAGTCATTTAGATACATTGATTGAGTTACCAAATATTTTTTTGGTACAGTAAGAGACACTGATAGTACTAATCTCTCTTTTGTAGAAATCCTAGTAGGAGGAAATAATTGCATCGGTGAATGAAGAGAAGGAGACAAGGGGATGACAAAGCCTTCAAATTTGATTCTAGAACAAGGATGTGACTCATGTTGTTGCTGCAAATATCAGTGTTGCAACTCTTCGCTGATGTGACTCTTGTTTTTTTGTGACTCTCAATATAGGACCATTATTACAACTCACTATTGTTGTGACTCTTGTATGTGATCTTTGCAAATCACAATTTTGTTGTTGGACATGAAAGTAAAAAAATTATATTGAGTGAGATGTCATTTTCCATCTATCCTTCTCTCCTTCCTTCACTCTTGTGACATTATTATTTCTCATTCTTCATCTTCTCCCTCTCCTAATCATCCCTCATTTATTTTCCATCCAATAACTCATGTTTCTTATTCAATGGACCTTGTCTCTTTGTTTTGGGGAAATTGTGAAAATCAATGTTTAAGGAATTAATGGTTGGTATAAGTATATAATGATTTTTGGGTCTTCTTGGAAAAGTGTGGTTACATGTACCATATCCTCTATTTTCTTGGTGAAATATTGTTGCACTATAAGTCCTCAGTGGCAGGTGCATCAAATAATGTGGGATTGAAATTGGTACATCTCATATCCAGACTATTCTCCTAGAAAGCAGGGGATTGTCATGGTTGGGTACCTAGGTGTAATACCCTTAGGTCGAACCCCAACTGTAAATTTAAATGAAAATGTACTTAAGATAGTGAGTTGTTTGATATCCATTTTGTATGGAACTTCAATGGCATAGTGCTCACATGTACTATGCACTAAAATGATGAAGTGTGCACATTCCAGGATACCGCGTGCAACAAACTTATGTGAGCACAATTTTGAGGCCAAGGAGACTTTGTGTATATGTTGTGTTGTATAGGCTCGTGAACTAGTTATTATAAGCTAGGAGGATTATGTAGTGAATTAGGTCGGAGAGCCTAGATGATAAAGGCTAGTGATCCTATTTTTGTATATGTCTTATCATTAATATAATACATCGTTGTGTGTAGGTCGACCATGATAAAAAAGTATGGGGGAATAAACTCCACTATTTAGGGAAAGGGGGGAATAAAAGTTAAGGAAAATGGCTAATCTAGGGAGCTGAAGCCAAAAAGGAATATTATATTAATATTCCTTAAAGTATAAAGTATGGATAATTATTTTATCCTAATTTCTAATGATGGGAACAAGTGGGCCAAAGTAGCTCTCGACACGACAAGTGTCAAGTTGGGAACATGCATACATATAGTTTGGCCTTAGCTCATTTTCCCATTGATTCCATCATCATTCACTCACTCATTCAGTTGTCCTCTATACCTTCCTATACCTATACCCATACCCATACCTCTACCAATATCCATACATGTACCTGGTTAGCTTAGGATCTGGATTGAAGAAGCGGGTTGTCAGGCCCATGGGAGTTTGAAGAGGCGAGTTGTCGGGATCATGAGAAAACCTCTCCAGGTGAGATAATTGTTGGGAATTAATTCCCAAAGGTGCTAAACTATAGCTACAGGGCTCTAAGACTTCATGTCCGGCCTGTTGTTGAATCTCGGAAGGGAATTGGGGTAGACAAAGGACCGTTGAGCAAAGAAGGGGCACACTTACTAGGGTGGCACATGCATGTGGGGAATAACGGACTATTGGTTGTTAGTTTGATTTGGCACCTATGATAGAGTTTTTCCTATTGTCTGAGATACATTAGCGTGGTTAGGAATCCCTTTACCCGGGTGGAGTTTATTCCCAACTTGTGGGTGACCCACTGCTGAGAGTGATGAGCAGCGTAGTCTAAGGCTGGGAGGTTCATGGAAGGTATGCACGCAGTTGGTGATATTTTTACCAAGCTAAGTGTCCATTTTGTGTTAAATTACATGTTGCATTATTATGTATGCATTTAATTTTGTGGGGTTTTCCTGTGTGTGGTTTATACTTGTTTTTATATTAATGAGTATGCATGTATATGTTTTTTGTTATTTCCATATGAATCTGTGTATTTACAAAATGTATTTGTTTTTTTTAAGTTTTATATATAAAGTTCCACAAGATTTTCTGTGTGTATATGTTTAATTTGCATACAGTTCAAAAATTTTATGTGCCATAGCCCAGTTGGATGTTGGGGATGTTACAATATGGTATCAAAGCTCTAGTTTTCAACCTTGAGCCTGGATAGGCCGAGAAAGTTGAGTTTAAGTAAAATTTCATAGAGAATTGATTTTGAAGTGGCCAAATTTCAAGTTACAGAGCGTCCAAGGTAAAATTTAGAAACAATTGCGTGGAGTTGGGAAAAAGCCCCAATTTCTATTGTTAAATTCATGGGAAAATTAAGAAATTTGGCCAAGTAGTGAGATATTCTTAATTTAATATCTATTCTAGAAAATTCAGACCTAGAATTGGTCGAATTTGAATTTAGAGGGAAGCCATGATAGATGGAGTGAGATTAGTTGATTAAATTTCTCAATTCGTGAATTGAGTTTGGGAAAAATTTGTTCCCGAAATGTCAACCAACAATGATTTTTTGTTGCAAAGGTTGAATTGGTGTTATCAGGTTGAAATTGAACAAATTTCATAGTTGCAGAAAGTCTACAGTGAAGATTGGAAAAAATTTAGGCAAAGGCCCCAATTTTTTCAATGGAATTCACGAGGAATTAATGTATATCAAAATGAATGTGTGTAGGTGTGCGCACTAAAAATGAATGATGCACAGTGAAAAGCTTGTGATGTGTGTAAAATAAGGGGGCGTGGCTATGCATGCTAAAATTTGGTGTTGCGCGGTCCAGATTGGCAGTGCGCGGAAAATATTGGCGCATGGGTGTGCGCACTTAAATTTGGCATTGCACAGTGCAGAGTGGTAATGCACGAAAAATATTGGCGCGTGGGTGTGTCCACTTAAATTTGGCACTGCACAGTGCAAAGTTGCAATGCATGGAAAATATTGGCGCATGGGTGTGCACACTTAAATTTGGCACTGCGCAATGCAACGTGGTGATGCGTGGAAAATATTGGCGCGCGGGTCTACCACATAAATTTGGTCCCACGCAGTGTAGTGTGGTAATGCGTGAAAAATAACGATGCGTGGATGTGTGCACTAAATTTAGCATTGCACAGTGTGGATTGAGTGGTGCATGCATAATATTGGCATGCGCAGTGTGCACACACATAATAATGGTGTGGATGGTGTGTGCAGTATTAACACAGCGCGGAGGAATTTTGTTGGTGCACGCGCAATGTGGGTATATGTTGTCGTGCGATAGTCTAGTTAATGGTGCACACAGAGTACTGGTGTGTGGTGGGGCGTACTAAAATTTGGCATGGTGCGGCACATAGAGTAAAATGTGCGCGAAATATTAGCACACAACACAAAAATTTTGCAAAATAGGTATTAGTGCATGAACCAAAATTGTACATAGTGGATATTGGCGCGCAACACAAAAGTAGTGTGCACCAGTTATTGGTGCAACAGAGAAGTAATCCACATTGGTTATAGGTGTGAAGAGAATGCACTACCTTATGGTGTTTTGCGCATTCTAAATATGGGAGTACGGGTTCAAATTTATGTGTGCAAAGTCGTTTGGATGGTTTACAACTACAGAAAACTAGTGAATTTTCTGTGACATTTTATACTGTTTGAAATTCAACTTTTTGTAGTGCATTTTTTAGGCCCTAAACAACATTTTTAGCTACTCAAAAACCCTGAGAATAGAGTGTACCAAGGTACACTCAAGGTACACTCTGTCTCTGCAACCCAAATGAAATATCTCAGAGAGATATTTCTAATGGTGTAAGTCGTTCGTCAAACAGAGCTTTTATGAGGAAGTTACATGACAAAAATTGGAGGGCAAATTTTAAGGCCCAACTAACTACGAAGGGCCATAACTTTCTTCTCTAGAATCAGTTTGAGGCACAAGAGCAGTATATGGGCTATTGAACCATATAAAATATTCCTAGATCTGAATTTAATTTATGGGCATGTTAAAAATGTTTAAGATGGAAAAGAAGGTATCGGTAACATTCCAAACCAAAAACACTAATTGGCCTAGAACTTCAGTGGGTTGTAACTAGCAGCCCAGAAACAAGAAAGTGGTGAAACTTGGATAGACTATCCAAAATATGTATATGAAGAAACCCAATTGAGGTCCTCCTAAAAATCCAATGGAGTAGGTGCAAAAATTCATAATTACAACACAAAATTGCACCAAGTTGAAGGGTGAACGGAAAAATTAATGGACGATTTTCAAATAAACATACATTTATGCTCAAGACTTAGAATTAAGCATGGAAGCAGGAGTTGGAAAGGTATTGGATAGTAGAATATAATTATTCACCCATAAAGTTGATCTAGGCATTCAATTTTTCAGGAAATCAGAAGAAATAATTATGATGCATTATTGAACCAAAATGGTTCATATTTTCATGAAACTGTTGAAACAGTTAGCCTAACAAAGTTTTGTTGGTTGCACATTTTGCAGAGTTAACAACAACTAGATTAGATCAGAATCAGCACAGAGTGCAGAGGAATGTAAGATGCAATCGGGGCTTACATCTAGGAATATGAGATCAAAGGGATGGATGTCCATATGAGCATCGAAGGAAAAAACTCCAATGGACATGGAGAAGGAAGGGATGAAAACATGAATATGGTAGAGACCATTAAAAATTTGTAGAAGGATGTACAAAGACATATGGATAAGAATGAAAGGCTTATTAAATCCAAGGACTAACAAGAGGACTTCGACATGAAGTTAATGCAGAGCTTGAACATAATATAAAAAAAAATGGATAAGGAGAGTGGCTCAAGAAAATCAGGAAGTCATGGGTCTCCTGATGAGGAAAGAAGCACATGAAGTGTTAGCAGACATCACCATCACTCCCTGAGGCATTCCAATAAGAGAGAACATAGAAGTTCAATTACATCCCCTATCAGGAAGCATAAGAGGTCTGGGGTGGATGAGCTATGAGGAGAAATGAAAAAAATCAAACCTCTTACATTTGATTGTGAGCACAATAAGGATGAAGGTGTAGATACATGGCTACTGGGCATGAGAAAGTATTTTCAATTTCATAATTATTCTTCTCATGCAGAAGGAATAATTTCCATCTATCAACTCAAGGGAAAGGCATCCATGTTGTGGGATTAGTTTGTGCAGGTGCAACACATTGAAGTAAAAAATGTTACTTGTAGGGAATTCAAGAAGTATTTTGAAAAGAAATACTTGACTAAGAGATACTATGACAAGAAAATGAAAGATTTCTTTGAACTCAATCTTGGGAGTATGACCATAGATGAATATGAAATAAGGTTTTTAGAACTGTTGAAGTATGTTTCTTTCATTAAGGATGAGAAAGTTAATATTCAAAGGTATTTGAGTGGATTTCCATCATTCATCACTATTGTTGGGAAATAATACCCTACGGACTAACAAGCTAGGGCTGAACTTGTACGCAAATCATGACCTCAAAGAAAACACTCTTAACCTATCACCCCAATACTCAAACCCCTTTTTCACACACAAGCATGGAAAATATCTACTAACCTTTTTCTATCGATGTTTGACGTAGATCCTCCGTTGCGCTTTATCCGCTTGCTCTCGCTGCTCCTTCCAAAGACAATCCTGCAATCAAGACAAAACACTACGCATGTATGCTATTCTTCTACCTAAGGGTTAGAGATTAAGCATAAATCAAATAAAATATATATCACTCGTGCATTGGGACGGGAAAAGTATTCTTTTATTAATCTCAAGATGAATCAACTTACAATAATGATAGAGACCGGCCACCGTTCCTCGATCTTGATCCTGGGCTCCTCCTCTTCTTTGTCCTCCAACTACTTTGCTTAAATTATTCTTAGGCTATGAGGAAAGGATAAAGGGTTGGGACAAAATGGATTCGGCAATTGGGCAGAGTTTCTTTGTTATCTTTTTTCCCTTCTCAAATAGTACCCCTACCCCTCCTTTTATAGGCTATAAGGAGCTAGGGTTTTGGACGAACTCTTGGCCATGCATGGCTGGGAGTTCCAGTTAACTGACCCAAAGATTTTCGTCCCGTCGGCAAATTTCCTGTTTTTGTTCTTTGTTAGGTAAACGCGGGCTGTAGAAGGCAAGCCAATGTTCCAACGCGTGCAGTAGTAGGCCTACCAGCATTCCAACATATGCAGTAGTGGGTTAGGGCGCGTGTCACTTTCCCAAGAGGATTTTTGAAGAGGTTTCTCAGCAGATGTTTTGGCAATGAAGGGTAATGAGTTGGCCTGAAGCCAGGTAAGCATGTATGGTGCAATTTAGGGTTATAACAATCACTGAAAAAATATAATATGATGATCCTAAAACATTGGAGGAGACCATAAGGAAAGTTGAATTCCTATATGATCAACAAAAATCAAGGCGAACTTTCCAAAAAGATTGGGAAGACAAAATGAAATTCAAGATGGATCAGAGGAAGAAGGGGAATAAGCCACCATTCTTCATAAATAATCATTGGGTACAACCAACTTCTAGAGAACCCAGAATGATTGAGATAGGGGGTTAAATGCCAAGGCATCCACCTATTCAATGTTGGGGTTGTAAAGGAGATCATATGTTTAGAGATTGTCCTCACAGAGGTGAAAAAGTGAGGATTGTTCACAATGTACAATTGGCTGAAATAGTGGAGGACATGGCCATAAATGTACCAAGGATCTATGTAGCCCTGGACAACAAACAAGCAGAGTATCAACCACATATGATTGAAGTGGAAGGTATGATCAACAACCAAACCATTTTTATTTTAATTGATTCAGGTGTTATTCATAGTTATATAGATCCTAAGATGGCGGAAAGTTTTCATTTTTCGAGAACCAAGCATGCAAAATCTTGGTTGGTGCAACTAGCTACTAGAGCCAAAAGAAAATTTAATGAGATGGTTAAGTTATGTCTTATGGACATGAATGGATTGAACACCAAGGAAGATTTGAAAATATTTCCTTTAGGTTCCTATGACTGTATAATTGGGATGGATTGGTTGGACCAACATCATGCTATATTAGACTGTCATAACAAGGCATTTACTTGCTTCTATGAGGAAGGGAACCTAAGAATAGTGCGGGGAATTCCCAGGGCAGTAACCATCAGAGAAATTTCAGCATTGCAGTTGAAGAAATTTTACAGAAAAGGGTGTCAAATATTTGCAGCACATATGGAAGAGACACCTAAATATAAGGTGTCAAATATTGAATATTATGTAGTCCTAAAAAAGTTTGAATATGTGTTTAAGGAAATACCAAGATTACCCCCTAAATGATACATTGATTTCTCCATAAATTTTATGCATGGAGCAGCTCCAGTATCCAAGACTCCATCTAGGATAAGTACACCAGAATTGAAGGAGTTTCAAATGCAACTTGAAGAGCTCTTGAAGAAGGGGTATATATGCCCAAGTGTATCACCTTGGGGTTCCCTAGTTTTATTTGTGAAGAAAAAGGATGGAACATTGAGACTTTTCATTGACTTTAGGCAGTTGAACAAGGTAACTGTGAAGAATAAGTATCCTTTGTCAAGGATCGATGACCTCTTTGATCAGTTGAAAGATGAAAAAATATTCTCCAATATTGATCTTAGGTCATGTTATCATAAAGTAAGAATTGAAGAATAAGACAACAGGAAGACTGCTTTTAGAACAAGGTATGGTCATTATGAGTTCACAGTAGTGCCCTTTGGATTATGAAATGCATCAGTTGTCTTCATGTGTTTAATGAATGGTATTTTCAGAGATTACTTAGATAAGTTTTTCATTGTATTTTTAGATGAAATTCTTATATATTCTAAGTCAAAGGAAGAGAATGAACAACACTTGAGGATGGTATTACAAGTATTAATGGAGCATTAGTTCTATGAAAAATTGAGCAAGTGCTCATTTTATCAGAGGCAAATTCACTATTTGGGACATATTATTTCAGAAGATGGGATAGCAGTGGATCCTGAGAAGATAGAATCCATTAGAGGATGGGAAAATCCAAACAATGTGACAGAGATCATATCATTCATGGGCCTTGAAGACTACTATAGGAGCTTTATTGAAGGATTCTCAAAGATTTCACACCTAATCACTTCCTTGCAAAAGAAGGGTGTGAAGTTTCAGTGGACATTGGATAGTGAAAAGAGTTTCCAAAACTTGAAGCAATTATTAACAAGTTCTCCAATACTATGGATTGGAGATTCAAATGAAGACTTCATTGTATGCACAGATGCATGTACAGAAGGACTTAGTGGAGTCCTCAGTCAAAATGGGTTTGTTGCATGTTATGAATCAAGGAAGTTGAAGGAGCATGAAAGGCACTATGCCACTCATGATTTGGAGTGAGCAGCCATAGTGCATGCCTTGAGGAAGTGGAGGCACTACCTCATGGGGAAAAGGTTTGAGCTGAGGATAGACCATAATGGTATGAAATATTTATTTGATCATCCAACTCTAAATTCTAGGAAAAGTATATGATTAGAATTTCTCAGTGAATATGAATTTGATATAAAGCATATCAATGGTAAAGAGAACAAAGTGGTTGATGCACTTAGTAAAAGAGTGCATGATTTGCATGCTACATCCATTAGCATGTACCAATTAGATTTGAAAGATAGAATTTTGGAGGATGCAAAATCAGATTTGCAATACAAGAAGTTAGTGGCAAAATTACAGCAAGGTATTTTGCAGCAAAAAGTTGAAGACTATAAGCTAGAAAATGATGAAATTATCATATACAGGGGCATAATTTATGTACCAAATTCCCAGGAATTGAAAAATATGATATTGAGATAAATGCATAATGTACCTTATGTTGGGCATCCAGGTTATCAGAAAACTAATGCAGTTGTAAAGAGCCAATATTATTGGCCAGGCATGAAGAAAGAAGTTGTTTATTTTATTGCCAAATGTTTAGAGTGTCAAAAGGTAAAGGCTGAGCATAGACACCCAGCTGGTTTGCTACAGCCATTACCCATTCCGGAGTGGAAATGTGAAGTTGTAACAGTGGATTTCATCACCAAACTTCCCATAACAAACAAGAAACATGATTCTATCATGGTAGTGGTGGATAAGATTACTAAAGCTGCCCATTTTATTCCAGTAAAGCTCACTCACAAGGAAGCCAACATTGTTGATGTTTATATGAGAGAAATTGCTTGATTACATGGTATACCCAAGACAATTGTGTCTGATAGAGATCCAACATTTACCTCAAATTTTTGGAAGGGATTATTTAATGGATTTGGAACAAATTTGAATTTTAGTACAACTTATCATCCAGAATCAAATGGACAAATAGAGAGGGTGAATCAAGTGATTGAGGATATTTTGAGGATTTATGTGATGGATAAACCATCAAAATGGGAAGACTACCTACACTTAGTAGAGTTTTATTATAACAATGGGTACCAAACATCTCTAAATATGATCCCATTTGAGGCACTTTATGGCAAAAGGTGTAACACACCGGTAAGCTGGGATAACCCAACAGATAGAGAAATAGAGGAGTAAATGTTGAAAGTAAAACAAAATTTAAAGGCTTCCCAAGAAAGGAAGAAAATCTATGTTGACAAGCGAAGAACTCACAGGGAATTTAAAGTGGGGAACCATGTATTCCTGAAAGTGAAGGCCAACAGAGGTTCCCTGAAGTTGGGAAATTGTTCAAAGTTGGCAACTCCCTATTGTGAGCCATTTGAAATCCTAGAGAGGATTGGGCCTATAGCATACATGCTTTCCTTTCCTACATCAATGACCATTCATAATGTATTTCATGTATCATTTTTTAAGAAATATACACCTGATGTTAATCATGTTATTGATTGGAATGTGATTCAAGTTGAGCAAGAAGGCACTTTCCAAGTACATATGGTATGCATTCTAGACCGAAAAATAAAACATCTCTGGAATCAAGCCATACGGATTGTAAAGGTCCAATGGACCTAGTACAGTCCTGAGGATGCAACTTGGGAGCATGAAGATGATATACAGGTAGAATTCCCACATATTTTTGAGGAGTTTTGAAATTTTGGTTGTATATGTGTACATAATGCACTGAGGATGGTGCATAAATAAGGGGAGGGGATTGTAATACCCCTAGGCCAAACCCCAACTGTAAATGAAAATGCAAATGCACTTAAGATGGTGAGTTGTTTGATATCATTTTTGTATGCACCTTCAATGGCATAGTGCGCACATGTATTGTGCACTAAAATGATGAAGTGTGCACATTCTAGGATACCGCACGCAACAAACTTAAGTGTGCACGATTTTGAGGCCAGGGAGCCTTTGTGTATATGGTATGTTGTATAGGTCAGTAAGCTAGTTATTATAGGCTAGGAGGCTTATGTATTGAATTAGACCGAAGAGCCTAGATGGTAAAGGCCAATGAGCCTATTTTTTTATATGTCTTATCATTAATATAATACATCATTGTGTGTAAACCATCCATGATAAAAGAGTATGGGGGACTAAACTCCACTAGTTAGGAAAAGGGGGGGCTAAAAGTTAAGGAAAAGGGCTATGCTAGGGGGCTTAAGCCAAAAAGTAATATTATATTAATATTCCTTAAAGTATAAAGTATGGATAATTATTTTATCCTAAGTTCTAAGGATGGGGACAAGTGGGCCAAAGTAGCTCTCAACATGACAAGTGTCAAGTTGGGAACATGCATACATATAGTTTGGAATTAGTTCATTTTCCCATTGATTCCATCATCATTCTGTTGACGGGCGAAAATGACCGTCCGTCAACTGGGAGAGTGGAACCGGTCCGGGGTTGTCTAAATAACCCAAGCCGTTTGGAATGGACCACCCTGACGAGTTTAACGGCTCCGTTGGCCGCTCTAAGGTCTCCTAAGAAAACCAAAGAGAGAAATTGATCTGAGCTAAGTAATCTAAACTAAGGAAACTAGAAACTAATAAAACAAATTAAAACAAACTAACTAACTAAATAAAGAAATCAAACTAAAATAGAGGAAACTAGAAACTAATAAAACAAACTTAAACTAACTATACTAAACTAACTATAAACTACTAACTACTATATTTACAAGATACTAACTATGATTATAATAACTCAAATCAAGTACCTAATTATCAGCTATGAAATTCCTTATTCACAAATATACATTATAGACAAAACTACAGATTTAGTTAAAACCTGCAAAACTCATGTGTTTATTGCCCTGAGACAGCCAAGAATCTCTTTTTTATCTTTTATATTTTATGAAAAGGAAACACAAACTACTGAAATTAAACAATCTAATCTATCTTACTGAAATTAAACAATGTACTATAAATCTAACTAAACTATCATTTATATCATACTACTTAACATAAACAGTAAATATCTAACTAATTGACCTGGAAACGCTCCAAGTCTGCCCTGTGTATGATGGCTTCGTAAGTTGATTGGAGGAAGAAATTCACACCATTTAGTCTTTAAGCTTTTCGGAAACGATCAGCTACTGCTTCTTGAAGTGTGATACAGGACAAACAAGACATAAAAGAAATCATAATAGTTTTATGATGATAAATCTTTGCACAAGGGAAACCTATTATGCAGCAAACTTATATAACAATTCAATCTACGAAGAAGACAAAGCTATCATTCATAAAATGAATCAACAACTGCTATGTTCTTTATCTTTTAGGAAGCAACAAGATATGTATAACAATAAGAAATTATATCACTTGAATTTGATTTAGATAACAAAGTAATAATAAACCAGAAGCAAAATGATATACAAAACTTGGAACAAAGTGTCGATATATTGAAAAGCAAAAGCTATAACAACGCATCAATTCTACTCCAGTTTGAATCAGCATTACATATCCTTGTTCTCCCACAACTCAGGATGATATTATTACAAAAACCATAGGTTTATATAGGTTTGTCACAAGGTAAAACATCCTTGTGAATAATAGTAAACAGTTTTACACAATCTGGGCATAATCCCAAAATTCCTTAAACTAAGTAACTAAAAATTGCAAGTGAAATCCTTAAGATGTCTTATAACTGGTCCTCCTATCCATTGCCAATTCGAATTTGCCTGGAATAGACACAAAAATCAAGTTAGAAGAGTGTTTTATTAAGAAAATAATAACAAAATTGACTCTATAGACTTAGCTACAGAATCTCTTGATTCTGTAGCTGGTCTAGAATAGTAAACAGGACCAGATATATAATCAAATCGAATCCAATCATTTTTAATAATTGACAAATTACTAATAATTCGATAAAAATAATCCTTTAAATCAAACTAAATCGAACAGTATACAATCAGGACAGAATAAGAATACTCTGTTTTCCCAATTGTCATGAAATCAAATCAAATCTTAACAAGATTGTTCCATGGATGCAATTAATGGTAAATCAAATCATATGAGATATCAAATAATCATTATCGATTAGGATAGGATTCATATCATTGGCAATATAGAAAATCATTACGATTTCATGCATCACTGTATCCATAGAATCCAACCACAGTTCTCATTCGCTGTGTTTCAAATAATTCAYAGGTAAACTCGTAACTGTAATTGACTAATTATAATCACAACAGCAGATTGATATCATTCAGTTAAAAGMACAATATATGAATTGCTTCCAATGTAATCGAATTATCTCCCCAAATATCGACTCAACAGTCTCATAGTCGACAGAAAGGGTTTTGACAGAGTCAACAAATCGGGCATATAACTGAATTAATTATAGACACAAATCGTAAGACTTGATACGATCAATCCATCCCTGTAATCTCAATGAATAATACATTTGTTACCATCGAAATATAGTTCACATCGTAACCGCTACTATTGTTATCCATTCGAAATTTGATTATGTAATAAATGATACACGAATTGGTCTTAACATAGAAAATATAATCAGCATAACCAACCAATTTGCCTATCATATCGCACAAGATATAACCAAATCGAACAGAGATATCGTTTATATTTCAACAATAGAAAATATATCAAATAACAGAATATTCAAATCAAATTATGGTCAATCAAACTAAATCTAATCACAACCAATCTAGAAATCGATAATCAAAACAAATGCATGACTGAGCAAGTGAAATATGTACACAGAGATTATGATCACGCCATATAAAAGAGTGAAAGTTATACCATTACAGTTGCTGAGACTATGTCAATTTTGAATTGACAATTGGAGTAGCAGATTCAACATTTTTGAACAGGATCGAACCCGTGGTCCGTTGCTTCTTGTCATTGGGTTGTTCTATTGCATTCCGACCAGTGAGCTTTGCTACTTGGTTTTCCAACTCGTGAATCTTGGATTGCAATTTCGGGACATCCAAGTAGTATCTCTCTAACCACAACCCACATTGGTCGCAAGGTCGAGCCACAGTCTGATCAGTCGAGGGTTTTGATGACTCCCCAAGGGTTTCATGAAGTGGTTCGATACTAGGAAAGTCAGGGTTATCCCGTAGACAAGGAGGTAAGTTCATGATGAAATAATGAGGAGGTTTGCCACACAAGCCCTCGGAGTAAGGATTCTCTTCGGCGAGAAATCGTTCAATGTCGGAATCAGAGTCCTCGCTGACCGCGATAGGCTCTGGTTTGGCAGGGGGTTTAGATTTATTCCTCTCCATGCGAGAGATCAACCTTGCATTTTTCTTTCTTCTGGTATTAGCACCAATCTTCGCTCTAGTCTTTTTGGTTGTAGGTTTAGCAACTTCGGTCTGTTTAGCCACACCCATAGGTGAATTCGTAGGGGACTCGGGATTAGGTTTGGGTAACAAAACATTAAAAGGCACAGGGGTAGGTTTGCTCTCGGTCACCATGGGCTTATCCACCTGTGGAGAATTAGATTCTTCAAAGCCATTACGGTTGA
>ML778045.1:395091-409884 GCA_009831015.1 Picea engelmannii
GTGTTTTATTGTATGATTCCTTGATCACATACATAGGTTTATATTGAGTTTATGCTATTGCTATCACTTTGGTTGGTTGTGTTCTTTTGCAGGTTCATCATTGTATGAGCGTTGGAACGGAGCTAGGATGGCGATGGCGAGAGAAAGTGACATTTAAATGGTATGTCACCCATCCCTCTTTAGTTAGTAAATTCAATATTTAAAACTTAAGGAAAGCGTCATGTTCTGGTGTGTTCTATTCTAGATCTAGGTGGATATAGGGATATCAGTTAGTGTTCGCACCTACTGATTAGTCCGATAACAGTGGGGAATGAGGGACTGTAGGTTGTTAGTTTGATTTGTCACCTATGACGGATTTTTTTTTGTTGTATGAGATACATCAGCCTAGTTAGGAATCCCTTTACCCTAGTGGAGTTTAGTCCCATCCTGGTGGTGACCCACTATTGAGAGTGATGAGAAACATGGTCTAAGGTTGGGAGGTTCGTGGAAGGTCTACACACAGTTGGTGATATTTTTACGAAGATAAGTGTCCATTTTGTCTTAAATTACATGTTGTAATATTATGTATGCATTTATTTTTATGGGTTTTTCCTATGTGTGTTTTATACCTGTTTTTATATTTATGACTAATGCATGTATATAATGCATGTATATGCTGCATGTATATGTTTACTATTATTTATGTATGAATCTGTGCATTTACAAAATGTATTTGTCTGTTTTAAGTTTTATATATAAAGTTCTACAAGAGTTTCTATGTGTATATGTTTAATTTACATATAGTTCAAAAACATTATGTGGCATAGCCCAGTTGGATGTTGGGGATGTTACACTATCTATCTCGATAGATGGAAATATGTCCATAGGATGACCAATCGCTCAATCTATATAATTAAGTTGGTGCTTGGCCCAGGAGTACAACAGGTTCCCAGTCAACCTTATACCAATGTTTGGCCCAAAGGTACGGTTGGTTCCCAGCTGGTATACTGCTCCAAAATCATAGTCTTCAAGTGAACAGAGGAGCCTCATCATCTAATATATTTAAACCAAGTTTCCCCCATAGAATTACATGCTTCATCTTCTCTAGTTGTTTCTTGGTGAATAATTTTCATATTGTAATTAATGTAAGACTGAATTTGATACATCCCATATGTATACAATTCTCCTAGAGAACTGGTGAGCACCATAGTTGGGTACCTAGGTGTCTCGTAGATGGGAATATGTCCACAGGATGACCAATGGTTTGATCCTTACATCTAGATTGATGCTCGTCCCTGGAGTACAACAGGTTCCCAATCAATCTTATATTGGTTTTGGACCAAAGGTACGATTGGTTCCCAGCCAGTATGTTGCTCCAAATTTGTAGTTTTATTAGTGAATGATAGGAGAATCATCATTTGATCAATCCAACATCTAAGTTTCTTCTATTTTTGTTTTTCACAAATTTTCTTAAAACATAATGGATCATGCATTCTCACTATTCAAAAACATATTTGGAACCTTAAATAAACTCATATTTTAAGTAATGGATCACTTCGTGGGATCCCATGATGGTTATGTCAGGATCTCATTACTAGCATAGTACATTCTGAATTGAAATGCTTAATTCTTCTTTTATTCTTGATTTGGTTGTTGTTTTCTACATTTTACTCCAAGTCTTGTTAAGGACATTTCAATCAATATAAGAATTGGATGCTTGAAATTTTTGGTATGTGGATACCTTATATTGAAAATCATCTTCCTAAAAACATTTATGCATATCTAAATCATAATATGGAAGCATATCTTCTTGGTCAAAATTGTATAGCATGTGGGCTTGTTAAATTTAATAAAAACACAGTTGGGACAATATTGTATTGAGAGACCATATGGGCATGTTTTTAAAACATATTTCTATCCAAAATATCTCTTTAAATATGGTTTCTAACCCAATTTTTATTTTTTAATTTGGATATCAAACAAAAAATATATGGTCAAAATACTTACTAGATGTCAAGCACGAAAATCGGGAACATAGTTGGGATAGTCAATTTTTGGGAGACCTAATGAATGAATTTTGAAACTGTATTTCTATGGTGTATTATCCTATGAATATAGCTTACATATCAAGTGTAATCACTCAATTCTTATATCACACGATAAATTTATTCCTAAAATACTAACTGCTTTTCCTAAATATGGACTGCTCAAAATATGCTTCCTAGTCTATTCATTGGCATATTTGACCCATCAATTCTTATTTTTTCCAAAACATGTTTATATTGGAGATATATACAATAATATGTTTTCATTTCATTTTTGAATCATTTCTATCCTCCATCAAACGAAAAATTTACACCCAAAATAGTGATTGTTGGTCTAAGCAGGAATTTGAAAACAACACAGACATGCAAGTTGCTCCATAGCATGTTTAATATATCATCTCATGGAATTTTTAAAATGTGTTTCTAATAGATGTATCCTTATGAATATAATTTATTTTGGCTTCAAAATCACTTCAATTGGATATCAAACGAAGAATTTATCAATTAAACACTATTGGGAGGTCTAGCTGGTCAACACTCCTCAACAGGTAAAAAATGATATTTTTCTTTGTTTATCATTCTTTCAATATCATTTATATGCACTATTTTTCAAATTTTAAATATTTTGTGGGTTAAGAGAGATTTATCACCCTTATTCTCCCATGATATCAATTTTTATTGTAGGAAAGTACTCATTTTCTTGTAGGTCCCTAGAGGATCAAGAAGGCCAATCCATGCTTTAGTGATTCTTGAAGACAAAATTTCATGGGGTGATGATGATTCCTTGCATGTGCCATGATTTGAAGTTTGAGGAGGTTGCTACAAATATTTTCTCCAAGACATAGGAATTGTTACAACTATTGCAACACCTTTTCATTGTTATAACACTAGAGCATGTTTCTACAACACCGTCTTTGATACAACACCTTCTCATTGTTGCAACTCCTTATAGGAGCTGCAACATACTTGTTGCAAACTCCTTAGCTACAACACTTCATAGAATATGTAACATAGAAGTTGCGACACATTTTAGTTCTTGGTACACCATTCTCACTACTTGTGTGTTACTACTCATGTCGTATCGATGGATCAACAAAATATAAATGAAGAATTGATTTCAAGAAGAAGTGAAGACCGGTGTTCCAAAAATCATGTTCCACTGTCACATTTCCAATACCATTTATATAGATGAAGCCTTTAATAACACCTATTATTCATCCTTCTCATTTGTCGGTACCATGGCATGTTGATGCACTTCTTTATTCTTGGTTCAAAATAATTGCATGTTGAAGTTCATGAAGTTTCTTTGATTATGTGGTCTCCCTTGAAGTTTTATATTTTCCTTATAATATATTTTGGATAACCATTACTATTAAGTCACAAATTTAGCCTTCTTTCTTTTGATAATTCTTTACACATTCACCCAATTTCAACTGGAGTTTCTTTACACATGTTAGATAGTCCTCTATTCTCCAACTTCATGATGTGGTTTTTATCGACTCTATCGAACAATGACTTCAACTTCTTCTAGAATTGATGAGGTCAGTCGATTCCACTGATGTGAAAACAAATCTCCCATGAGATATACATCATGATTTTTGGATTACTAAGAGGGGGGTGAATCAATAATAGAGAAATTATAATCCTTTTTAACCACAGTGTATAAATGTTATTTATCTTTGTGATCAATTTACCAATATCATTCAATCATGTGTAGAATAAATAAAACATGAACAATGAGTAATCTCACACATACACAATACACCAGTATTTTACATGGAAACCCAATGCAGGAGAAAACCACAGAATGTGTTTTATTATGTGTCTTTAATAATGACATTCATTGGAAGCACCAACTTCCTTTGTTTTCCAACTGCAACTGGAAGGAGGTTTTGACCCCCTATTTTCAGGCTACAACCTGAGGGAAGCTCCAACTACCCAATTCAATGTCTATAACCAGAAGGAATCTACAAACCCCTATGTTCTCCAGCTACAACTGGAAGGTGGCTACAACCACCTATCCTTTCCTCGTCCAACCACCCTGAAATATAAGTGCCAAATGTAGAAACTGAGTATGTCACTTTCACAACCTGTTCTAGAAAATTTCTCACTAAGAAACTTGTCGTTGTATACTCATCAACCAATCTGATCTGATCACATATACCTCAAAGACTAAACCACAAGTATGTACCTCAAACCATGTTCTAGAACCTCACTGTTATACAACCTTTATCTGTACCAATAACTTCAGCAACATACCTCAACCAAAATCCCTCAAACATGAACCAATACTAAACTTCAGTAGATCTGCCTCAAATCAACTCTACAACAAGCCCTAAACTTCCAAGAGGGAATCCAACATATTTGCAAGGCAAACCCTCAACCAGATTCTTAGATTTGACACTACACATATGAAAACCATACCTTTTATTATTGTAGCATTTTGTTGTTGCGGTTTTGCTACCACGATTCTGTTGTTGCTAATCTGCTGCCACGATTTTTCTGTCATGATTTGTCTTCGCACTTTTTTGTCGCAGTTTTTCTGCAGCGATTTTTCTGCACTTCATATGCTTGATGATAATGAATAGTATTTTACATGGAAACCCAATGCAGTATTTCACTTGATCACTTCATATGCTTGATGATAATGACCATTAGGGCTTTCTATTTATAGACTCAATCTCTAACCAACTTCCTTAAAATCGGGAAGAAATTTTCCACATATAACCATTTGTTGTTAGAGTTGACTACGTCAAATCCATCTTGTCAAGTTGGCCCAAAAAGGATGCTCGACCTGACTGTCCATGTGTCCAACAAATAGTATATTTCTTAGCTAGTCAATCCACCAACCGACTATCTTCAACTGCTGGTTGAATTTTCGACCAACATACTTGTTGAGTACTCAACCAACTAATGTAGAGATCTATTCGATTGATCGAATGAATTTTTCCAGATGTATTTCAACCACTCGAGTGACTCATTCTAGGAGATGTGTGATGAGCCATTATGACTTAATTTTCCAAAAAAACATATATGCATTGATATTCCTTCCGATCTAGTTTGTAGTCTATACATAAAAGTCTAAGTGTTTTGAAATTAGATAAATAATCTTCAATGAAATCCACATGGGATCTAACTACCATTCTGCAACAATTTATTTATCTCCAACCTTGAGGATAAGGATATTCTTCAAGGGGAAGGGAATGTTAGGGACCTAACCTCCCTAACCCTTCATGTAGGTAGAATAACATATTTTCTATGCAATAAAGGTCAACATTAGTTTATAAGGCCTATTGAATAATGTGAACAAGTCTAATGTAAGAAGACTTAATATAAGCTTCTTATTCTAGAAAGATCTTCCTCTAGAATGTTATTTAAAATATTGAATTAGTATAAATAGGAATAAAAAGCATGAGAAAGTATTGTCTTGAGAATTATTGTAATGGATCTTGGATCTACTGGAAGTTGACCCCTCGAAAAGACAATTGAAAATTGCTTTCATTCAATAAATGTATTATTGTTGGTGTTTTTATTCTCATTATTTTTTTGTCACACTGGTATTTTTTGCAATAGTTCCATTTCTGCTTATTATAATATATATGGTACCTTACACAAATCCGCTAATAAGAGTGATGAATCACATGGACTAATCAGAATGTCCATCTCTCCCAATTTGAGGTTTGACTTTCAAGGAATTGATGCCCCTGATGAAGCTTAGGAAAATCTTCAAGTTTTGTTTAGTAAATACAATATTATTCAAGCCCACCAGTTAGAAAATCGATCCACGACTGCTTGTGGCTTCAACCAAATGGAACCTTATCCATCTAACTAAGGGAGACTGATTTTAGTCTGGCACTTAGTTCCAATCACTTTCTTTAATAATGAGACAAGACAAATAAGATGGAGCTTAGAATGACTGGGAAGAGCTAATTGGTAGGCCACAGGCCCAGGTGCTTGAGAATTGTATGAGGACCATAAAATTTGGGGGTAAGTTTATGATAGTTTGCAATTTTGACTGAATCTTCTTATAAGGTTGCAGAAAAAGAAACACTTGGTCCCATTCAACGAATTGACATTCTGAACATCCCTGATCTGCTTGTTTCTTCATGTGATTATGAGCCATGACCATATTTTTTATGAGGGTATGAAGAATGGTCATGCAAATTGTAAGGTTATTATCAACCTCTTGAACCTTGGAGACACTTGGAATGTATGAGAGAATCGACAGTGGATTTTTCCTATAGATTTCTTCAAAAGGAGTCATGAAAGTGGAAGTATGGTAAGATGTGTTGTACCACCATTCAACTAGGGGTAACAACCGATCCCACTGATTTGGTCTATCAAATGAAAAACACTACAAATATGTTTCCAAACACTTGTTGACAACTTTAGTTTTTCCATTAGTGCGAGGATGATAGGCGATGTTGAGATGCAATTGGGTTCCCTAGAGCTTAAACAATTCTTGCCAAAAATTGCTCCTAAAATTTGGATCTCGATAAGAGATAATAGAATGAGACACGCCATGGAGTTTGAATATATTATCCATAAAATTTTGACCAATTATGGATGCAATAAATGGGTGTTGAAGAGAACATAATTGAGCATATTTGGAAATAATATCTACTACCACAATGATGACTGACTTATTATCTGATTTAGGTAATCCAACAATGGAATTCATAGAAATATCCCTCCAAACAGTAGGGGGAATCGAGAGTAGTAGGAGTGTTCCTGGAGCAATGACAATTTCTCCCTTATTGCATTAAAAACTATCACATTCATCCAAAAAGGTGAAAATGTCATGTTTCATACCATCCTAGAAAAAATAATGATTGACCCATTCATAGATTTTGGTGAACCCTGAATACCCAGATGTGGGTGAAGCATGCAACTCATAGAGCACCATGGATTTAAGTTTCAGCTATTTTCTTAAATGCAAGTGAACTTTATAACAAATCTCTTCATTGTGGAAAGAGTATCATGCAGGAGCATCGAAATCACATCAAAAGGAAGAAGACGTGGAATTGGAATCGACACTTCAACACATCGAAGGAGCTGAACCGACAATTAACTAGCTTGGAAGCGGTGCAGAGACTTTTTGTAATTCTCGTTAATTATTTTTGGTTGTGTAAAACCGGGCCACCATTTGAAATGACGGAACCATTGTAAATCCTTTACACAACTATAAATGTATTACAAGTGTGAGATATTATCCATGATTAGTCAGTAGGTTGCATTAATTGAGTAGGTAACCACTTGAACAGAATGAAATAGTATTTATATAAGAGGAAGAAGAGTGGAGAAGCTCTGGGTTAGACAAGTTTTTAGTTTGTGGTTGTAGAAGATAGTCACTGTAATGGTGTTTTCTTTTAAATGAATAGAACAGAGAAAAATTGACCAAAAATAATACATTGTTGATATTGTTTGATTGTTGTTATGTATTCTATGAATGTATGATGTTATAGATAATAAGGAATAATTGAATAAGTTCAATTGTTTCTCTTATGGAAGATTATGAAAGGAGTGCATGCAGAGCACAAGGAGTGTGTGTGAAGAAGTCTTTTTTGACTTAAAATCTCAGAAGAGATAGCAGAGAAATTTCATATGCAGAGTGTGCATATTGAGTGCAAGGAGTGTTAGAAGGTTGAGCACAGAGTATGCCAAGAGGGCATCATAAGGTCTTTTGAAAAGGACACAAAGTGAAAGTGTGCATAAGGGGTGAGATTTAAATTTCAATTTCCAAAAGCTCAGGAGGAGTAGTGGTTTTAAGTCTCAAGAGGAAACACTTAGAAAATTTTCTCATTTTTTTAAGAATAGAAGCGTTCAAAGGTAAAGCGCATAAAAATTGAAGTTCGAAGAAAGAGAAAGTATGGAGGATTGAGCAGGAGAAATCCTTCAGAAAATAATTTCGAAGAGTGGATAAGATCAAAGGTTAAGATTCATTGAGGAGGAGCCGAAATCTTTCAAGCTGTTAGATCTCGGAGAAGTAGCGTACTAGTTAGTTGCAAGGAGTTATCGGAATTTCGCAAAACCAAAGGATTTGGAAGAAGTAAAGTGAAATTCGCGAAACCCTGAAACGTGAAATCCCGAAATCATCAGGATCATCCATTGAAAGGGGACACATGGCAAGAGATCAGAATTTCGATGAATCACAGAGTGGAAAGGTCAAAGGGTGGAGTTGAGAGAACTCACAAAACGTGAAATCGCAACTTGATCGTAGCCGTTGGCTGGAGAGCGGTTGTGGACCGTTGATCTAATCCGAATATTTCAGAATTTTGGGACTCGAGAGTTCGAAGGACAAAGATTCAGTTGACTCATATAGCCGATATGCGAAATAGTGACACACCTTTTCGGATAAGTGTGTGGTCAAAAGGTATGGTCATGTGGAGAAGACTTGCACTTAGCACTTGTGCACATGAGTGGAGTTTTGCAAAGACCTGTGGATTGTTTTATGAGAGGTTCTAGCAGGGAATCGAACACTGTTTTAGTTCAGTCTTGAGAATATCCTAGACCGGGAGGTCACATAGCCCTTGGAGAGGAGGGGGGCCTACTCCAAGTGGTATCAGAGCCTAAAAAATATTTGAAGTTGAATTCAGTGTGTTGAAAACAATTGAAGCGATGCCTCTGAGGGTACGCACAGGACCACCTATAGAAAACCATGTTGTAGGAAGATAAATGAGATAACTTCATGCAAGGTTGGAAGCGATGGAAGAAATGAAAAGGATAACATCTGTCGTTGGAGACGTTAGTGATGCAAAAAGTGAAGAAATAGAAGTTGAAGAAGTTATAGGGGAAGATGTGGCTGAAGAACGCTTATTGAAGGCTGTTGTGAAGTTGTGAACTAGAGAGAAAGTAGAAGTCCCAATGTATGAAGCTAACTTGGATTTCTAAGAGCTATTGGACTAGATAAGGTCCATGGACAAGTATTTCGACTATGAAGATGTCGACGAAGGAAAGAAGGTGACACATGTTGTCACGAGATTAAAAGGACATGCAACACTGTTGTGGGATGAACTATAAGAAGAAAGGAGGAGAAAAGGAAAACAAAATATAAAGAATTTGGATAGGATGGTAGCCAACTTGAAGGCTAAATTCATACCTAGGGATTATCAGATAGAGCTATTTAGAAAATTGCAGAATCTAAGACAGAGAGGTATGACAGTGAAAGAGTATACAGAAGAATTTTATAGGCTGAATATTAGGACTGGACAAAGGGAGAAGGATGATGAAAAAGTTGCTAGGTATATAAATGGTTTGAGGTATTTAATTCAGGATGAAATCAGCATGATGATTGTGAGGACAGTAGAAGATGCTTATCAGATTGCACTTAAGGTAGAAGAAAAGTTGGCCAGAAACCAGAGTCAACGGAATAGAAGCAGAGGCTTAAATAGAGGTAAGGGAATTGTCTATGATAAGGCACTAAAATATAAGAATGAAAATGAGAAATCATATGGTGATTTTGAAAGATGAGGAAGTTCTTAAAGAATACCATTTGGTGGGATAAATTATTTTCCTCGAGGAAGAGGAAGAGTTAGAGGAGGTTGATTTAAATGTTATGCCTATGGAAAGACTGGGCATATGTCTTGGGAATGTCCCAAGAAGAAGAAAGAAAGAGGAGGAGAAGTACACATTTCAGAAGCCCAGAAGAATGTGGAAGCAGAGGCAGCAGAAGGAGGACAAAAGCTTGTGATGAGGAAAGTTCTTCTAAAGCCAGAGAAATAAATAGAAGACCTAGTTCAATGAACAAGGTTGTTCAGGACTGCCTGTAAGACAAAGGACAAAGTTTATAAGATGATTATAGACAGTGGGAGTACTGATAATTTAGTATCAAAAGAGATGGTGGAGAAGTTGGAGCTAGAGACAACTTCACATCCAAGTCCATATAAAGTATCATGGTTGCAGAAAGGGCATCAAGTAATGGTAAGTCAACAATGTGTTGACGGGCGAAATTGAACGCTCGTCAACTGGAGGAGTGGATCCGGTCCGGGGTTGTCTAAATAACCCAAGCCGTTTGGGATGATCCACCCCGATGGGTTTATCGGCTCTGTTGGCCGATCTAAGTCCTAAGAAAACGAAAGAAAAACTAAACTAAAGGAACTAATCTAAGTGTAAAAAGAAACTACAACAAACTATATACAAATATGAAATATATATATATATACAACTTACTTACTAATATTATACAATAGTAATTCTATGAAATTAAATGTTCATCTATCAATACAATCAAATGTCAATTTCAAATGTACAATATTTACAAAATACAAATTTTAATCGAAATTTGCAAAATCATTTGTATTATGACTGCGAAACTATTGTTTTTTATTTTATTAATTTTTATGAGAGAGAAATAAAAATTATAACTATCTAAGCTGAGAAATTTAAAATAATAATCCTAACTATAAATCTGAACTAAATATCTATCTAAAACTACTGAGAATTCTCGAACTTATTAACTATTAAATTGCAAATAACAAACTGACCTGAAGTAATGCTTCCTATTTGTCCTGTGCACAATACTTGATTTAGTTGTTTGGTGGGAGGAAACCCGCACTAGATTCTCCACAAGATTCTTATAAATAGGAAGCAGCAGTGCTCTTCGAATACAGATGACAGAACAAACAAGACATAAAACGACAGCAATTTTATAATTTACAAATCATCACAGTTAGATAAATCCCTGTGCGAAGATTTGTACAGAACAGTTCATTTAATGAAGAAGATAAACCTTTACTCATTAAATTGAAACAGAGTAATTGTTGTACTAGAACTAAGATACATCATATATGGATAGAATTTAAATCATAACGCCTCAACCTGTAACAAGTGTTGATATCTAAAGTAGTCAATGACTTGATCACAAATTAAAATGCACAAAACTTGAACGAAAGTATGATAAATTGAAAGCTAAAGTTGTTACAAAAGATCCACTTCCATTCGAGTCTGTATCATAAATCCATAGTCTTTGTTCTCCCAAAAGTGATGGGTTCATTACAAAAATTAATGAGTATATAAAGGCCACAGGGTAAAACATCCCTGTGGGAATTATCAAAAATTGTTTACAAAAATCTGGGAACAATCTCCCAAGTCTCTATTTCTGCCTATGACTAACAACTTAAAACAAAACTATATCACAAAAAGCATGTTCTAAACGGCCACAACATGTCCAATTTTCCATTGAAATTCGTATGTACCTGTAGCTGGACAAGAATAAACAAGTTTAGATAATGTTTTATTTGTAAAATTAACAAAAATCTAAATTTTATGACTAGCTACAGAATCTCACGATTCTGTAGTTGGTCATATTTACAAATAAAATCATTTTGAATCAATCCAAATGATAACAGAAATACATTCGACCTATTAAACATACCCCTAATTACTAATTCAATGCAAAGAAAATCATTCACGCTAGAAGTAACCAAATCTTTTATGCAAATTCGGAACAAACGAAATCGTGTTTAATTAATCGAATGCTAACAGGGATATATGTGATCTGTGAAACAACTTTTTATTACCAATTCGAAGCAGACAGAATCTTTTTGACAATTCAAAAACCAACAAAATCATTTCTTGAATCAATCTCAATCGAAACAGACCATAATCGATTCATCAAACCAATCTTTGCTACGCATACACAAACGACTATGCTAATTCAAGGCATATAGCATCGTTTCTGAATCAAACAAAACAGAAATGAATCGAACTAACTCAGGGCCGACACAATCGTTATACTAATTCAAGAGCAATGAAATCGTATTAAATCGGTTCAATCAAAACATAGCTATATTCGATTTTAGCAAACAAATCTTCAATGCAAACATAATTCAAAACGAAATCTTTTATACGAATTCCAATACAATAAATGAAATCCTTGTTGGTAATTCGAAGTAAACAGAATTGGCTTTGAGTCTATTCAAAAAAACAGAACTAATTCGGAGCAAACAAAATCGGCTATGCTAATTCAAACCAAAAATCGATGTTGAAATACATATCTGGGCTGTAGGAAAATGATTCGGTCAGGATAACTTCAAGTTGACAATGGCAGTTACTGCCTCAACATTTCTGAAGACAATTGAACCCGTAGTCTTTTGCTTCTTCTCGTTGGCTTGTAGCCTGTCATTTTCCTTTGACAACATAGTAACTCGTTCCTCCAATGATTTAATTTTAGATTGCAATAGAGGAACATCCGTGTAGTAACGTTCAAGCCAAGAATTGCATTGAGTACACGATGGTTGATCGGACCTTGGCATTACAAGTGAGGGTTCTTTCAAGTTACCAGGGGTTCCACAGAATAGAGGCCATGAGGGTAAGGGTATTCCTCGGCCAAAAAGAGATCAATCTCAGAGTTTGAGTCCTCGCTCAAAACAATAGGCTTTTGGTCAATGTTTTGTTTGGGCTTGTTCCGAGCACATCTAGATATCCATCGTGCATTCTTCTTTCCCTTAATATTGACACCAGTATCACCTTTTCCTTTCTTCCTTACAGGCCTCTTGATGGTCTTAGAATTGTCTTTAACACACGGTTCGGCCATGGTATTGGGTAGGTCAATGTTGGGGCAGTTCGAGGGTTTGACAGGGGGTAGAAAGGTAGGAGGTGTCACGGCTGGCCCAACTAGGGTTTCACTGACCACAACCTTATCCACTTGAACACACTCGGGAGTGGCAAAGCCATACCTTGATAGGAAGGCTTCCCAACTGTCACCACTAAGCTTCAAATGATGAACGATAGTGACTTTGATCAAGCAGCCATGGAAAAGGCTGCTATCATCCTTCTCATGCTTAAATCGTTTGGACATTTTATACAGGCTGTGTAGGAGGTAGTGAGGCATATTCAGAGGGTATTCTATAAAATTCATAAGCAACCTGAGATGATAAAGAAACACCAAATCATAACGACCTTCACAAGTCACAAATTGCTTAACAATTGCTAATAGATCATGCCACCTGGCCTTAAGTGCAATGACAGACATACCTCTATCACAACTAACAATCTTCCTCGATGTGAATAGGAGCAGCCATGGCACCTTGTCCACTTTTGAATTCTTAAACCACCTCTGCCCTTTAGCTGGTAAGCCTGTAGCTGAGATGAGGAATTCCTCATTCAGTTCAAGCTAGATATCTCCAACCTTAGCCCTGCATCCGTCAAACTTGAGGGAAAACTATTGGGTGACCGAAAGGTTGAAACCCTCAAACTTTTGGATAAAAACTAACCAGCCACTATTCTGCAGGTCTTCACGAGCATTGTCGAATAGCAGCAGCGTTTGGATGCCATTAGGTTCTATGCAAGCCACAGGTCCCATAGGAGAGAGCACACAGTGAGCCGGGTAAAGCGACAAGGGTTTGGACAGGGTATACGCAGGACCGAAAGCTCAGAGATCAAAACCAACAGAGGTAACCCGAGATACAAGGTAGGCATTAATGCCTATGTGTGTGAGGGTGGTGGAATGAAATAGACCCATGCAAAACATTCATGTCGAATGTACAATCGACAACACTATGGTGATTCAAATCACTATTGGTGTGTGTTAAAGAAAAAGCCAATCAAACAACTATTGAAAATTATGATAAGTCGACCCAAATATTTGCACAAGCAATAGTGTTTGTATGTTTTAAAACAAAGCAATATTTCAAATTTAGCACCAAAGGTTCGACCATTAAACTTATGCGTTGTATAAAACCATTGCACCACAAGTCTAATCATAATGTTAATGCGTTCTCATGATACCATTGCACCAAGAAATTCGATCAAAAATAATAGAGCATCAAACCACCATTGTATCAAGGATTCAATCATAATCATTAGAATACCATCACAATCTCATAAAAATGAAGTCATATTAACAACAAAAATGCCAAGTGAGTAAAGGTTTTGGTGTCTTGCCAACTATGTGACTGTCATTGAGTTATAGGTGAGATGACCATATAAACAAGAGCAACCATAATAATCCAGTGATGATTTTAATGCCATCGACATGGCTTCGAACTTAAGGTTTTCACACTTGCAGTCATGAAAATGAAAACAAAAGGCAGGTGTGTGAATGCGCAAGATAATAGTGTTGTTTTATTCAAAAGATTGCGATGAGAATCAAGGGTTCCAAAACACTTGTGTAGGCAGCTTATAAGGATAGGATAAAAATGCAAAATGGCTACCAATAATGGAGACACACTGGTAGAAGCAGTTATCTCTGCCAAAAGAACAAATTCAGATTATGATAATGAGAATAATTCTAACTCAAAAACAACCAGAAAATTGTTTAAAGATCATCATTAATCAAATATTCCAGCAGTTCTTAAAGGATGAAAACTGATAACAGTCTTAAGACAAGCGAAGCATGATATTAAAGATAAAATCTCCAATACTGTTGACAGAGCCACTGCTGCCAGCAAGCGTTCATAGCCTCGACAGGGTTGCCATTTAACCCACTCTGATATCTGTATCCTGCTAAGAAGTTCTAGATCAGAATAAAGGACATTTTAAGGTCAAGAGATTCCATATTTTCACATTTTCATATACCCGACATTGCTTCGCTGCCAGTGGGCCTGTTCAGTACCCCGATGAAGTTGTCTTGGCATCATGCATGCATTTACTCGTTGCCAACAGACATGTTCAGCATCCCGACGGGTTTACAAGCACTTCCCACAGCTCTTTAATGATTTATTTGGTTTTTAAAGATATAAAATTGAGCGGGGTGACATTGAAAATTATGATATTTTTTACATAATTTTTACAGACCTCAACAGAAATTTTTATTTATATATATATATAT
>ML778045.1:409931-449947 GCA_009831015.1 Picea engelmannii
TTTTTTTTTTTTTTAAACTGTCCTTCATTAAGACCCAAAGATGGTTTTTTTACAAAACCAACCTTCTAAGGCAGGGAGACATCTCCTGAGTCATTCCCTTAAGGAACAGGGACAGTGTAAGAATAAAAAGATGATCGTGATAGGCTTCACTTACAGATTGAAATCAATAAACTTCTTTCAAACAACAATCTTTCCTTAACATGGATGTAAATTTTAGAAGCAGATCACAATTGATGTTTAGACAACTTTTCAGCAGTCATTTCAGAGGAAAATTTTTATGTTTTCTTTGTCTGAACAGTTCATGATGCAGGCATGTGTGTTTCAAAAGAAAGATTGATAAGCATAAAAGGAAACAAAACACACCAGCGAAGAAATATTTGAAAGCAAAGAAATCCAAACAAGAAAAACAAAAAACAAAATATGTACAGAACGTGCATCTGAAAACCTCATGCAACAAATCCCTTGGGAAACTGAAAGAGAGAAAAAAGAAATCATATTTGATGGGAAAACAGTCTTACTCGTGGCACCTTGGGTCAGGGTTGATTTAGATTTATTTATCTCTTTACTTTCCATTTAATATTTTCATGACGATACTGCGTTTTTGAAAATGAATGTTCAACTAAAAGTAAAGAGAAAGGGGATTAAGAAGACTTCCCTGACAACATTCGTATTATGGTTCTCGTGGTACGCCCACTTGTGTTCATGACTGCATTATTACAAAGAAAAATAGTGAGAAATACAACTGAAAGGAAAACCTATTCCTAAACCTACCCTAACTATTAAACGATTCAGAATACTACGTGAAGTCATGTTTCCAATGTATCCATCGGAGTAACTCTAATCCTGCAATGGAAACAAGATCAATCATTACTAATAAGAATGGAAATATATCAACAAATGACAGAAACATATCAGACCTACCTTCAAAATCATCATCTAAAAACAAAGTAAGCATGATCTTACCATTTCCTTGGATATTCTTGTTGTACAAATCCTCCAGCCATTGCGCAATCTTGTCGTGATAAGGGTCATAATGGCATGGGTGAGTGTAAATAGGTTTGAAAAACTTGTCAAGATTATGAGGAAATGGAATAACCATCAGCCAAGGCTGAAATGCCCCATCCTCCTGACAATTCTCTAAGTGTTCATTAATTTCTTCACATGGAGGATCTAAAAGAAATGCATCACGCCTACTTCCAAGATACTTAGGTAAAAAGAAAGCAAGCATAAATTTATCTTTATTATGGAAATTTGTTATATATGAATATTCAATCCATTCTAAGATCCTGTCACAAAAATGGGGATGCAAACCATGACTTTGATAAAACGAATATACCAATGGGAAACTCATTATAGGAGGATTCGTGCAATCAATTGGATCATTGGTTTGAATGTTTCCTTCGATGAGATTGATCATTTCAAAATGTGAAGTATAAATATTGAGATTCGAGCTAAGCAAAGAACAAATATGAAACTTAGAACGTTTGATATCCATAAAATATAATGCATTGTCCTTTTCAACAATAAACTGTGTAAAATCATCTCGTAACATGTCCTTTTACCATGTGAGTGATGAAAGTGAACAAGCGTCAAATCCAAGTTCATCAATGTTAGGTTTGGAATTGATTTCACCAAAATTTAGCATATCGAAAGGATATGATTGTGGCGGAAAAGAGTAGTATGTTGTAGGTAAGATATCAAGTCCACCAGAATCTAGGAATAGATCAGGATATAAAGAATAAAAGGAATCAGAAATAAGCAGATGAAAAGAATCTCTTGAACCATGATACTCAACAATGGTATTCTCAAGACAATTCTCTTCACTTTATTTAAAACTCTTACTCTGTTTTGGTGACGAATTCCTCAACATGATATGATCATCTGGATTTTCCTTTTGTGTGATAGATAATTCAAAATTTATGTGACAAGCATCTAGTCTTTCCTATGAAGAAAGTGCATTTTGAGGATGAAGGTTTAAAGTGTCTTCTTCTAGTTGCGTAACTTCTTCTCTAATCAGCTTCATAGGAGTACTAGAACATTCAAGACGATTTTCGTCACTTAAGTGTTCTTCAATGACTAATTTTAAATGTTGATTAGAGCATGAGTTACAAGAATGAGGGTATTCACCTTGAGCCAGAAAAGAATCATCTTCCATACTAGTCTTAGACTGAAAATACAATGATTCAAAGGAAAAACCAATTTGGTTGTCAATAAGAACTTGGTCAATAGATTCTACCTCGCTATCTTGTTCAACATTATCGGAAGAATTTTTCTCTTCTTGCGAAGAAGATTTTTCTTGCAGTTGAGTGATAGGATTTGCAATTGGTTCTTCATTCGTGATTGAACATGACTAGATGGAAAGGATGGAAGCATCATAGAAGAGATTTAATGCCAATGACATGTCATCGAGATTGAACTTACAGAGGATATGATAGACTCTTATCAAAAAGTCTTCTGAAGATGAATCGTCGTTGATTAGCGAAGTATGAAATTCTTCACATAATTGATCAAAATCATAAATTTCAAAAGCATCTAGAAACTCATCTACAAATTGAAACCAATCAAAAATGTGACATGCTGGAAAGGATTCAAACCAATGTTTGATCCGACCTCTAAAAGTAAAAGAGAACAGTCTTCATAAAACTCCTAAATCTGAGATGTCATGTTTGATGCATTTGCACCAAAACTTGTTAAGGTGGTCTTTAGCAGATATATTACTTTCACCATCAAAGGTGAGTTTGGACAAGTGAGAGACTGTCTCGTTGGGAACATCAGGTAATGAGAAGTTGAAAGCATGTTCCAACACAGTGATTTGGGAAGCCATGGGGAAAAATGAATACATTTAAAATAAAGGCTCCTACAAGGTCGGTTTGTCAGTCGGCCCTTCTTCTAGCGCCATTTGTTGACGGGCGAAATTGAATGCTCGTCAATTGGAGGAGTGGATCCGGTCCGGGGTTGTCTAAATAATCCAAGCCGTTTGGGATGATCCACCCCGATGGGTTTAGCGGCTCCGTTGGCCGATCTAAGTCCTAAGAAAACGAAAGAAAAACTAAACTAAAGGAACTAATCTAAGTGGAAAAAGAAACTACAACAAACTATATACAAATCTGAAATATATATATACAGCTTACTTACTAATATTATACAATAATAATTCTATGAAATTAAATGTTCAACTATCAATACAATCAAATGTCATTTTCAAATGTACAGTATTTACAGAATACAAATTTTAATCGAAATTTGCAAAATCATTTGTATTATGACTGTGAAACTATTGTTTTTTATTTTATTAATTTTTATGAGAGAGGAATAAAAATTATAACTATCTAAGATGAGCAATTTAAAATAATAATCCTAACTATAAATCTGAACTAAATATCTATCTAAAACTACTGAGAATTCTCGAACTTATTAACTATTAAATTGCAAATAACAAACTGACCTGAAGTAACGCTTCCTATTTGTCATGTGCACAGTGCTTGATTTAGTTGTTTGGTGGGAGGAAACTCGCACCAGATTCTCCACAAGCTTCTTTTAAACATGAAGCAGCAGTGCTCTTCACATACAGATGACAGAACAAACAAGACATAAAACGACAACAATTTTATAATTTACAAATCATCACAGTTAGATAAATCCTTGTGCGAAGATTTGTACAAAACAGTTCATTTAACGAAGAAGATAAACCTTTACTCATTAAATTGAAACAGAGTAATTGTTGTACTAGAACTAAGATACATCAGATATGGACAGAATTTAAATCATAACGCATCAACCTGTAACAAGTCTTGATATCTAAAGTAGTCAATGACTTGATCACAAATTAAAATGCACAAAACTTGAACGAAAGTATGATAAATTGAAAGCTAAAGTTGTTAAAAAAGATCCACTTCCATTTGAGTCTGTATCATAAATCCATAGTCTTTTTTCTCCCAACAGTGATGGGTTCATTACAAAAATTAATGAGTATATAAAGGCCAGAGGGTAAAACATCCCTGTGGGAATTATCAAAAATTGTTTACAAAAACCTGGGAACAATCTCCCAAGTCTCTATTTCTGCCTATGACTAACAACTTAAAACAAAACTATATAACAAAAAGCATGTTCTAAACTGCCACAGCATGTCCAATTTGCCGTTGAAATTCGTATGTACCTATAGGTGGACAAGAATAAACAAGTTTAGATAATGTTTTATTTGTAAAATTAACAAAAATCTAAATTTTATGACTAGCTACAGAATCTCACGATTCTGTAGTTGGTCATATTTACAAACAAAATCATTTTGAATCAATCCAAATGATAATAGAAATACATTCGACCTATTAAACACACCCCTAATTACTAATTCAATGCAAAGCAAATCATTCACGCTAGAAGTAACCAAATCTTTTATGCAAATTCAGAACAAACGAAATCGTGTTCAATTAACCGAATGCTAACAGGGATATATGTGATCTGTGAAACAACTTTTTATTACCAATTCGAGGTAGACAGAATCTTTTTGACAATTCAAAAACCAACGAAATCATTTCTTGAATCAATCTCAATCGAAACAGACCATAATCGATTCATCAAACCAATCTTTGCTACACATACACAAACGACTATGCTAATTCAAGGCATACAACATCATTTCTGAATCAAACCAAACAGAAATGAATCGAACTAACTCGGGGCTGACACAATCGTTATACTAATTCAAGAGCAATGAAATCATATTAAATCGGTTCAATCAAAACATAGCTATATTCAATTTTAGCAAACAAATCTTCAATGCAAACATAATTCAAAACGAAATCTTTTATACTAATTCCAATATAAAAATGAAATCCTTGTTGGTAATTCGAAGTAAACAGAATCGTCTTTGAATCTATTCAAACAAACATAACTAATTCGGAGCAAACAGAATCGGCTATGCTAATTCAAACCAAAAATCGATGTTGAAATACATACCTGGGCTGTAGGAAAACGATTCGGTCAGGATAACTTCGAGTTGACAAAGGCAGTTGCTGCCTCAACATTTCTGAAGACAATTGAACCCGTAGTCTTTTGCTTCTTCTCGTTGGCTTGTAGCCTGTCGTTTTCCTTTGACAACACAGTAACCCATTACTCCAATGATTTAATTTTAGATTGCAACAGAGGAACATCCATGTAGTAACGTTCAAGCCAAGAATTGCATTGAGTACACGATGGTTTATTGGGCCTTGGCATTACAGGTGAGGGTTGTTTCAAGTTACCAGGGGTTCCACAGAACATAGGCCATGAGAGTAAGGGTATTCCTCGGCCAAAAAGCTTTCAATCTCAGAGTCTGAGTCCTCTCTCAAAACAATAGGCTTTTTTTCAATGTTTTGTTTGGGCTTGTTCCGAGCACATCTAGATATCCATCGTGCATTCTTCTTTCCCTTACTATTGACACCAGTATCACCTTTTCCTTTCTTCCTTACAGGCCTCTTGACAGTCTTAGAATTGTCTTTAACACACGGGTCGGCCATGGTATCGGGTAGGTCAATGTTAGGGCAGTTCGAGGGTTTGACAAGGGGTAGAAAGGTAGGAGGTGTCACGGCTGGCCCAACCAGGGTTTCAGTGACCACAACCTTATCCACTTGAACACACTCGGGAGTGGAAAATCCATTCCTTGATAGGAAGGCTTGCCAACTGTCACCAGTAAGCTGCAAATGATGAATGATAATGACTTTGATCAACCAGTGATGGAAAAGGCTTCTATCATCCTTCTCACGCTTAAATCGTTTGGACATTTTATACAGGCTGCGTAGGAGGTAGTGAGGCATATTCAGAGGGTAGTCTATAAAATTCATAAGCAACCTGAGATGATAAAGAAACACCAAACCATAATGACCTTCACAAGTCACAAATTTCTTAACAATTTCTAATAGATCATGCCACTTGGTCTTAAGGGCAATGACAGGCATACCTCTATCACAACTAACAATCTTCCTCGATGTGAATAGGAGCGGCCATGGCACCTCGTCCACTTTTGAATTCTTAAACCACCTCTGCCCTTTAGCTGGTAAGCCTGTAGCTGAGCTGAGGAATTCCTCATTCAGTTCAAGCTGGATATCTCCAACCTTAGCCCTGCATCCATCAAACGTGAGGGAAAACTGTTGGGCGACTGAAAGGTTGAAACCCTCAAACTTTTGGATAAAAACTAACCATCCACTATTCTGCAGGTCTTCACAAGCATTGTCGAATAGCAGCAGTGTTTGGATGCCATTAGGTTCTATGTGCACCACAGTTTCCATAGGAGAGAGCACACAGTGAGCCGGGTAAAGGGACAAGGGTTTGGACAGGGTATACGCAGGACCGAAAGCTCGGAGATCAAAACCAACAAAGGTAACTCGAGATACAAGGCARGCATTAATGCCTAAGTGTGCGAGGGTGGTGGAACGAAACAGACCCCTGCAAAACATTCATATCGAATGTACAACTGATGGCACTATGGTTATTCAAATCACTATTGGTGTGTGTTAAAGACAATGCCAATCAAACAACTATTGAAAATTATGATAAGTCGACCCAAATATTTGCACAAGCAATAGTGTTTGTATGTTTTAAAACAAAGCAATATTTCAAATTTAGCACCAAAGGTTCGACCATAAAACTTATGCGTTGTATAAAACCATTGCACCACAGGTCTAATCATAATGTTAATGCGTTCTCATGATACCATTGCACCAAGAAATTCAATCAAAAACAATAGAGCATCAAACCACCATTGTATCAAGGATTCAATCATAATCATTAGAATACCATCACAATCTCATAAAAATGAAGTCATATTAACAACAAAAATGCCAAGTGAGTAAAGGTTTTGGTGTCTTGCCAACTATGCGACTGTCATTGAGTTATAGGTGAGATGACCATATAAACAAGAGTAACCATAATAATCCAGTGATGATTTTAATGCCATCGACATGACTTCGAGCTCAAGGTTTTCACGCTTGCAGTCGTGAAAATGAAAACAAAAGGCAGGTGTGTGAATGCTCAAGATAATAGTGTTGTTTTATTCAAAAGATTGCGATGAGAATCAAGGGTTCCAAAACACTTGTGTAGGCATCTTATAAGGATAGGATAAAAATGTGAAATGGCTGCCAACACAATGCAAAGTTGAATTTAAAATAGGAGGCTATAAAGATGAAATTTTGTGTGTTGTGATTCCCATGGATGTTTGTCATATTTTGTTGGGGAGACCATGGCAGTTTGATAGGAATGTTATTCATGATGGGAGAAAAAATACTTATACTTTGGAAATGAATAGTAGAATCCATATTCTACTACCAATAGAAGAGAAGAAAGAAAAGGAAGAAGCCAATACAAGAATACTTCTCATGAGTAGTAAGGAACTCTTGAAGGAGATCAAGAAATGGAATTTGTTGTAGTAAGAAAGCCGAGAGTTATCCTTACCAATAATTCTGTGGATGATTTACCTGAAGAAATCCAAGAATTGTTGGAGAACTTTGTTGACATAGTAGTGGATGAGTTGCCTCACTCATTACCACCTATTAGGAGCATTAGCCACCATATTGACTTGATTCCAGGAGCCAGTTTTCCAAATAAAGTAGTGTATATGTTGACACCCCGAGAGAATGAAGAAGTTAAGAAGCAAGTTCAGGAGTTGTTCGATAAAGGTTTAGTCATGCAAAGTCTAAGACCATGCACAGTGCTAACTGTATTGAGTCCAAAGAAGGATGAAGGATGGAGAATGTGTACAAATTCTAGAACTATCAACAAGATTACCATCAGGTATAGATTTCCTTTACCCAGGATGGATGACTTGATGGATTGTTTGAGCGGAGCAAGCTATTTTTCAAAAATATATTTAAAGAGTGGATATCATCGGACAAGAATGAGAGAGGGAGATGAATGGAAAACAACATTCAAGACAAATGAAGGTTTGTATGAATGGCTAGTCATGCCATTTGGGTTGACAAATGCTCCAAGTACATTTGTGAGATTGATAAATGAAGTACTAAAGGACTTCATAGGTAAATTTGTCATTGTATATCTGGATGATATATTAGTTTTCAGCAAAACAGAGGAAGAACATTTAAAGCACTTGACATTAGTGATGAGGAGATTGTAGCAAGAAAAGTTGTTAATAAACTTGAAGAAAAGTTATTTTATGAAGACAGAGCTCATATATTTGGGTTTTTTGATCTCTTAAAATGAATTGAAGATGGATCCAGAAAAGGTAAGAGCAATCAAAGAATGGTCGTCACCCAGGAGCATATTTGAGGTGAGAAGTTTCCATGGTTTAGCAAGTTTTTATAGAAATTTTATCAGAAATTTTAGCGGTATAGGTGCACCCATGATGGAAACTATGAAGAAGAAACATAAGTCTTTTAATTGGACAGAGGAGGCTGAGAAAAGCTTTAGAGTGTTGAAAAGGAAGATAACAAAACAACCATTTCTGGTTTTACCAGATTTTGGAAAGATATTTCAGGTGAGGTATGATGCAAGTGGAATAGCCATTGGAGTAGTTTTGAGTCAAGATAATAGGCCAATTGATTATTTCATTGAGAAGTTGAATGACGCTAAGGAGAAATATTCTACATATGAAAAGGAATTTTATGCAGTGATTCAAGATTTGAAAAAATGGAGGCATTATTTAATTCCAAAGGAGTTTTTCTTGTATAGTGATAATCAAGATTTGCAATTTATTACTAGGCAAGAGAAGTTGAATCAAAGACATGATAAGTGGGTAGAATTTATGTAGAATTTTAATTTTATCATTAAACATATTTATGGAAGTGCTAACAAAGTTGCAGATTCTTTGAGCAGGAGAAGTTTGGTTATACAAGAATTTCAAGTGAAGACCTTAGAGTTTGAGCACCTTAAGGAAATGTATCAGGAAGATTCCGATTTTAAGGAGGCTTACGAAGCATATGAAAATCCTTTGTTGAGGGATAACCACTCATGGTCAGAATATTTGATCCAAGATGGATTGTTGTTTAAAGGAAGTCAATTGCGCATACCAAGATGTTCAATGAGAGATAATTTGTTGAAGGAAAAACATAGTGGAGGTTTAGCCGGACATTTTGGTCATGAAAAAACATTTGCACAACTGAGTAGTTTGTATTATTGGCTAGGTATGAGGATAGATGTGAAGAAATTTGTAGACCGATGTAAGATTTGTCAACATGCAAAGGGGAAGAGACAAAACATTGGTTTGTATCAACCATTGCCTATTCCAGAAAGGCCTTGGGATGCAATTAGTATGGATTTTGTCTTGGGATTACCTAGAACCCAGAAGGGAAGTGATTCCATATTTGTTGTGGTCGATAGATTTTCTAAGATGGCACATTTCATACCATGCCAGAAAAAAAAAATGATGCTACACACATAGCTAATTTGTTTTCTAGAGAAGTTGTGAGATTACATGGATTACCCAGAAGCATAGTTTCGGACAAGGACACTAAGTTTGTAGGACACTTTTGGAGGACTCTATGGAAGAGGCTGGGAACTAACGTATATTTTAGTTCAACATATCACCCTCAGATAGACAGACAGACTGAAGTGGTGAACAGGAGTCTGGGAAATTTGTTAAGGACTTTAGTCACTAAACAAGGTCGTCAGTGGGATCAGATTCTGGCATAGGCAATTTGCATTTAACAATTCAGTTAATAGGAGCACTGGAAAATGTCCATTCGAGATAGTATATGGAAGACAGTCAAGAGGGGTTGCAGAATTGAGAGAATTGAAACAAGATGAATTCAAGAGCGTTGGAGAAAAAGATTTTTCTACAGAAATGCAAATACTTCATGATCAAGTTAGGAGGCAGATACAGGATAGTAATCAAAAGTATAAGGAAAGAGTTGATCAGAAAAGAAGGGAAGTTCAATTTGAAGTGGGAGATGAGGTTTTATCTCATTTGAGAAAAGAAAGGTTTCTAAGAGGAACATAAAATAAATTGAAGATGAAAAGGATAGGACCATGCAAGATCCTTAGAAAATTTGCAGCAAATGCTTATGATATTGAGTTGCGAGACAATGTTGGGATATCACCGATATTCAATGTTGTGGATTTATATCCTTATAACAGAGATGATGCAGGAGAATTGGATGATCAAGAAGATATTCAGTGGGAAGAACAGATTCCTATAGTAGAAAAACCTCATATGGAGAAAATTTTAGAATAGAGAGTTGGAAGGAAAACCAGAAGAAAGATGTATCCTGAATATTTGGTAAAGTGGAAAGATCACCCAATAGAAGATTCAAGTTGGGTAACTAAACCTGATATTTTGAAGCATGGAAAAACAGTGTGAGAACTCATGGACAGGAGTCCATGGATATTTTAGCCAGAGGAGTATGATGCAGGAACATCGCAATCACATCAAAAGGAAACGGGCGTGGAATTGGAATCGACACTTCAACACATCAAAGGAGATGAATTGACAATTAACTAGCTTGGAAGCGGTGCGGAGACTTTTTGGAATTCTTGTTAATTAATTTTGGTTGTGTAAAACCGAGCCACTGTTTGAAATGAAGGAACCATTGTAAATCCTTTTCACGACTGTAAATGTATTACGGGTGTGGGATATTATCCCTGATTAGTCATTAGGTTGCATTGATTGAGTAGGTAACCTATTGAACAAAATGAAATAGTATTTAGATAGGAGGAAGAAGAGTGGAGAATCTCTAGGTCCTTAGACAAGTTTTCAGTTTGTGGTTGTAGGAGATAGTCACTGTAATGGTGTTTTCTTTGAAATGAATATAAAAGAGAAAAATTGACAAAAAACAGTACAATGTTGATATTGTTTGATTGTTGTTGTGTATTCTATGAATGTATGATGTTATAGTGAATAAGGAATAATTGAATAAATTCAATGTTTTCTCTTCTGTAAGATTATGCAAGGAGTTCATGCAGAGTGCAAGGAGTGTCTATAGAATCAAACTTGTGTTAAAGTTTGAAATATCAAAAGGTTGAGCGCAGATTATGCCAGGAGGGCATCAGAAGGTCTTTTGAAAAAGACACAGAGTGCAAGTGTGCACAAGGGGCGAGATTTAAATTTCAATTTCCAGAAGATCAGGAGTAGTGGTTTTAAGTCTTGGGAGGAAACACTTAGACAATTTTCTAAGTTTTTTAATAATATAAGTGTTCAAATGTGAAGAGTAGAAAAACTGAAGTTCGAAGAAAGAACAAGTACGGAGGATTGAGCAGGAGAAATCCTTCAGAAAATAATTTCGAAGAGTGTATAAGATCAAAGGTTAAGATTCATTCAAGAGGAGCCGAAATCTTTCACGCCATTAGATCTCAGAAAAGTGGTGCACTGGTTAGTTGCAAGGAGTTATCAGAATTTTTCAAAACCAAAGGATTTGGAAGAAGTAAAGTGAAATTCGGGAAACCCCGAAACGTGAAATCTCGAAATCATTAGGATCATCCATTGAAAGGGTACATGTGGAAATAGATCAACATTTCACTGACTCACAGAGTGGAAAGGTCAAAGGGTGGAGTTGTGAGAACTCACGAAACGCGAAATCGTGACTTGATCGCAGTCATTGGCTGGAGAGTGGTTGTGGACTGTTGATCTGATCCGAATATTTTGGAATTTTTGGACTCGGGAGTTTGAAAGACAAAGAGTCAATTGACTCATAGAGCCGATACGTTAAATCACAACGCACCTTTTCCGATAAGCATGTGGTCACAAGGCGTGGTCACGTGGAGAAGAATTGCACTTAGTGCTTGTGCACGGAAGTGGAGTTTTGCAAAGACCTGCGGATTGTTTTCTGAGAGGTTCCAGCAGGGAATCGAAGACTGTTTCAGTTCAGTCTTGGGAAGATCCTAGACCGGGAGGTCACACAGCCCTTGGAGAGGAGGGGGGTCTGCATCAGAGTACCCTGGAGAAGCTTGAGGATTTTATTGCAATTTTTGGATCATGCTAGAAATTTTGTGGTCTTTCAACCATTCCTATAAAATAGATTGAAGATAATATGCTACAATGAATGAGAGGGAAAAGAGGGACCCTTCTTCTTCATATTTCCCTAAAAGAGCATCAAAAACCACATTTTATTTTCCTTTCTTGTATATGATCTCATAATTATAATAGACAAAGATATTGGTCACCTATTTTTGTTGCTCCACAGAGGAAATTCTTTGCTCCAAAAAATACTTGAGGCTACGATGATAAATTTTAATTTGGAAGCGGTGCCCTAAGAGACAAGGACACCAAATATCCACTGCACGCAAAATAGACAACATTTCCTTTTCATAGGTTGATTATCCCAAATGTCTCTTTGATAAAAAAATTCAAGTGAAATCCAAAGGTCAACCATATGGCATGGGGACTGCACCGATACCTTTTCCTAAAACATTGCATTCCAAGACAAAATTCTTGGTGAAGTTGGGTAGTGCTTGGACATGAGTAGTTCACATAGCCTCTTTCAAGGCATGGAAGGACTGATATGCTACTGGAGTCCAACTGAAATCATTCATTTCAAGGAGAGCAGTGAGAGGAGCTGCAATTTTTCCATAATTCTGAACAAAAATGCAATAATACCTTGTTAAACCCAACCACCCACACAATATTTTAAGAGTTTTAGGGTGAGGCAAATCCTTCGTAGCTTCAACGTTTTTAGGATCTACATGTACCATCCTTGCCAACAATATGACCTAGATACTCAAATTCAAAGGCGCCAAAAGAACATTTAGAGTGTTTGAGAAATAGTTTGTGCTTAGACGATAGATGGAGAACTTGATCCACATGGGTAAGATGGGCTTGCCAATTTTTACTATATATGAGGACATCATTGAAGAAAATAGTACAAAATGATGGAGGAAAGGGTAGAATACGTGATTCATGAGACTTTGAAAAGTGGAGGGGGAATTACACATGCCAAAGGGCATGACCAAGAACTCATAGTCACCCTCATGAGTTCAAAAGTTAGTCTTGGGGATGTCTTCCTCTTTCATGTGTATCTGGTGGCAGCTAGAACAAAGATCAAGTTTTTTAAATTATTGGAAACCACTCAATTCATCCAAAATATCATCAATGACAGGAATGGGAAATTTGTCTTTGATTGTGATTTTGTTGAGAGCATGAAAATTAGGACACATTTGCCAAGCTCCTTCTTTCTTGATTATCATGGATACTGGAGAAGAATAAGGGTCGGTACTAGGATGGATAACAATTGCTTCTAACAATTATTGAGAAATTTTATCAATTTAATTTTTTTGGGGAAAAGGGATGATGAAAAGGGGAAAAAATGGGAGGAAGATTGTCGGGTACTAGATGAATGGAATGATCATGGGCACCATGGGAAGGCGGAATTCCACGGGGAGTGTTAAAGATATCTTTGTTTTGGGAGAGTATAGATTTGAGGTCATGGTGCACAGAGGGTATCTCAATGGCGTGAATGGAATGTAGTTGGGAAATAATGCCAAAGTGACCTTTTTTTAGTATATTTTCCATTCGGTGGGAACTGAAGATCTCATAGGAACCTGTTGTGATGCCTTGGAAATTATATTGTTATCCCTCCTATTGGAATTGCATGGTTAGGTCCTTAAAGTCCAAGAGGATGGGGTCAAGAGTGTGTAACCATTCAACACCAAGCATAATGTCACAACTACCCATGTATATAGCAAACATATGATATTTCAGGTGGTGCTAACTAATTTGCAGGTGCACATTTTCACAATGACCACCACATTTCATGGAATCGCCATCAACAATTATGATTTGAAAATTGTTGATTTCATGGATATAGAAATTTATTTCTTGGGAAATGAAATGATGAATAAAATTATGTGTGATTCCACTATCAACGAGGATTACAACCTTCATGTGCCTAATGTAGCCAATGAGATTGATGGTTTGGGGAGCAGAGAAGCTAGTGAGGCAATGCAGCAAAATCAACAGTTCAACTTCTAGCAAATCAGAAGGTGAAATAGGGTCATTTGTTGGGGGTAGTTCTTCCACCAGGGAAACTTTGACCTCCTTGTCAGAAAAATCCTCACAAATGGCCATAAAAATCTTATGTTCCTCACACTTGTGCCTAAAAAAAAAAAATCATCACACTTATAGCAAAGGCCTTTGAGTTGGCATTCAACCATTTTTTCTCGAGTTAATTTCTATATCTTGAGAGGAGTGGCATGAGGGGAAGGATTGGTAGGTTGAGGGTGAGGAAGAAAATATTTTTTTTTTGTTTTGGGGAAAGACAACCTATTGTGCTTCCTTGGGATGTTGATGATATTCAAACCACATCTTATGGTGAGCCATGAGGACCTGGGATTGGATTTCATCCTTTAGGCCACTGATAAAGAATTCCATGAAGAAGGCATCAGACATGTCCTCTTTTCTAAAATCCAATTGCTCAAATGTGGTAATAAAGTCTTCCATGGTACCAAAATGTTTCAACTTTCTCAAATGGCCCAAGAAGTGTGTGTCATTATCAAAGAACTCATAAATTTCGGCCACACACTGTGTCCAAGAAACAAACGGTTGGTGTGATTTTTTAAGCCATTACCATCATTCAAGATCCAGATAGATGACATTGTAATGAATGTTTTCCAATTCATTAGTAATATCATGCAAGGATAATTAATGCTCCATTTGAGAGACCAAACTAGTGGGATCTGAGTCATCAAATGTTTTCACCTCCACTCATGGAAGACGTAGGTCACGATGAAGGGAGTGGATTGAAAAGTCTCTGAATTGGAGGAAGAAAAACCTTATGGGTTAAAAGCTTGTTCATATGAGTTAATTCCTCTAGTAATATTCAATTTTGTTAGGCTCTTGGCAGCAAAGGATTCAAGATGGTTTTTGAGGTGGTCATTGATGTCCTCCTTCATGGCATGTTTCATGTCTTCCATTTTGGCATGTATAGTGGAATTGAGGTAGGTTTCAAGGTATTTGATGCGGATGTGTTGCATGGTGAAAGGGAAAAAAAGAATGGGGTGGGTGGGTCCACATGAAAATGGGTTACTAGTGAAGGGTACCACTACAATCATTGCAAAGAGAGGAATCCAATAGAATAGGTGGGAAATAAGGGTTCCAAAAAGGGTGGATGGGTGCACTGGAAAAAAAACGGATAACAAGTGATATATACCACTACGATCATGGAGAAAATGGGAATCCAAGGGGATAGGTCCCAAATGAGGGTGTCAGGAAGGGGGTCAGGTCCAAAAAGACAGTCTTAAAAATGATAGGTACCGCGGTGATCAGGGTGAAGAGAGGAATCCAAGGGGATAGGTCTCAAATAAGGGTGTTGGCCAGACCACTATACTCGTTTTTTTTTTTTTTTTTGAAGAGTTATACTTCATCCTAAAGAATACTCTAGTGAATATTTTCCCAAATTGTTAATAGGAAAAAATTGTGTAGGAATGTTGCAACCAAAATGTAGGAAGCAACATTGTGCGAAAATATATCTCTTTTTTTCCATTTTGTTGTAGGATAAATACACCCTGCAGGAGTTACCCTTAGGCTCTCCCTACACCTAAGACATAATAGAGATGAAAATGGTGGACCTTCCTATATATAAATCATACATGGAAATGATCAATAAATGAATGGAATAAAATGGTTTACTCGGTCACCTGATGATTGTCCCTACACGCTCCTTGTTGTTTTATTTCTGGAAGATGTCCTTTTCTCTTTGTTACCATGGATCTACACACATGAAGACATAATTAAACTCTTTTAACAAGATCAAACGTATCATGTATAGAATTATAATAAATCTAACGATAGAACATGCACATCCTAATTCTTTCCAAAGAATATGATAATCATAAAGAATCAAATAAAGGGGAAAGTCACATGCATCTTCTATTGATAAAATGAAACAATTTACAACTTACAATCTAATAGCCTCATGAATCTTTATCCAAAATCCTTTCCCAAGCTCCATGATTAATCCAATAGAATAAACTTGCTTTCTCTTTTCCTCCTCCTTTTCCCATGAGATACCATCAATATATAGGATAATAGAGATAATATCAAAGGTTAATCTAGATAGGATTTAGATGCCCAAGATAACAAGGTTCTTGCAGTCGAACCATGAAAAATCTAAGGTTTGATATCATACCATGGAAACTAATCCTAAATAAGGAGTAATAGACTCAGTCGTGCCCTACGTTATTGCAAGGAGAGACCATAGTTATTGGTCATAGGATGTAAAGGGACAACCAATGACTAGGAAAAAAGGTATTGGAAACTTAGGGGAAAAGTGGTATAATTCATTGTTTCAGACTGCTAACCTCTAGATGAATCTCATCAAATGATCAGGAAGAAAATAACTGTATAACAAATGCCCCCTAAAGTGTGAGGTCAGAAGAGGTGTTTGATGGTCGAAATACTTTACAAAATAATCACAGAGCTTTGGGTGAAGGAAGCTAGGAAGAAACCATCATCATTCCTTCATAATAATAACATCCCTAAGACAGGAATACCCATGATTGATAATAAAAACTAAGAATTTCCACCAAAAATAGTACATTATGGATCCATGCATGATGAAAAAAATTAGATCATGGCCATGAAAAAATACACTATGGATCCAAGTCACAGTGAAGACATATCCATGACCAAGTACACATGCGGATCTATGTCACAGTATACAAATCACTGAGATGAATCGATTCTTGAGTGATCTCTGAAGTAATCATGACTAAATCCATTGAAACTTCAGAGGGAATGCCATCGAGGAATGTGGTGGTCCCAACCCAAGGTATTTGTCCCAAATCCCAATGGTATGAATCTACAACATGTGAATAAATGAGTTGAGGTCGAGGATGGTAGAAACCATATGATTAGCGTTCATTGATGTATATCGTTAAAAGACGCCATGGAATCCATTGATGATGATTATGGACCCCAATATACCTAGTACAATCTAGCAGGTGTGAATAAATGAGTTGAATTCGAACACTCAAAGATCCATTCAACAAGATCCAATGATGTAAACCCATTGTCAAAATGCAAGGGAATCTGCCACTAATGTCTGCAAATCCTAGGATACTAATTGGTTTCTAGATTTTGATCCCGGATAATGATTGTGTGTTGACAGGATGAAATATGATGAAGGAGGGCCTTGATGTATCCCCCATCAATTGACACAAAACATATAAAGGTAGATGGTGTGAAGAGTGTAATAGTAGATCACAACTGACGTAGGGATGGATGGGATGAATGGGATAAAGAACTAAAAATGGCCGACACATGTTAAATTCCCTTGAACAAATCAACACAACAAATGAATTTACTTGGAAGCATTGAATTGATAAGGACCAAAACACTCGCCATGGATGACTGGAAGAGTAATCAGTGGGCGGAGTTCGAGAACTCATAGAGATGGTGATGACTCAAAGACATTGGATAACCCAATTGTTGGACATAAATGTAAAACATGTGCATTGTTCAAGGGTGACTCAATGGACAACTACCATTTGTGCAAATGACTACACGAAAAATCCCTCACTATTTCTCTCTCTTTCATGTTTGAAATGAGCGCGAAAGAAAAAAAAAGTGTGCTCGATATTCTCACTCATGGATTTATTCTCAAACTCGGGGTGGAGAATAGTGTTTGATGGTATTTTCAATAATTAAGGAGTCGAGAAAGATCTGAAAGAAAAATCCATCTACAATCTCATGGATTTAACAAGCCCAAGAAAGTAAATTCTTGTTTTTCATTTCATGTTTAGAGAGTCTGAAAAGACAAAGAAGACTCCAAGGGTGTTCTTTTTCATAAATTTAGTCCCTCGAGCCCAAAAAAGTATAAAAAAATACAAGGGATTGTCATTGTTTCATGGAAACCTGCACAGGAGATTTAGATAAAGAAAGTACAAACAAAGCTTATCAAGAAAGAAAGAGAGATTCAATATGGAAGAATGAGAAAATATATTCACACTACTCCAATGAGCTGACGATTGATACATAGATCATGATCAATATGATACAATGAATGCATGGAATACACTCATATATAGGGAAAGACATTCCATAATTAAGAAAATAAATCAAGCAGATAGTTTTCCTTAGGAATACATGCATGCATAATAGTGATGGTAAAAATAGAAAGTCTAAAATAGAACTAGTCAGTTAACTCCCACTGAACTAGTGTGTCGAAAATAGAAATTTCTCCAACACCCCCCCTAAAAATCACTATGGAGTAAAAAATGAGTCCCTACTACTAGGCCATTTTAGGTACACGTGTATAATGCAACTAATGAACACTGAATAAAAGTGAGGAAAGAGGGAAAACCACATGGGAACAAAAGCCCCCCTCAAAATATAATGTATCAAAAGAAGAAAATGATAGTTGCTAAGCAACTATGTTCTTCACTGTAAGACGATCTCACAAAGTCTGAAACTTTTTCTCACTGAAAGTCTTCATGAAGATGTTGAAATATTTATGGATCGGATGAAGTCCTTTGGCAACCTGTTGGGCCTTGTACCTCTTGATCTTGTGGACCCATCTGCACCTGAAAATATTCCTTTCTAGTGGACATGGAACCAGATTCCAAGTCTGGTTCTGTAGGAGTGAGTCATACTCCTTCTGCATGGTTTCTTTCCATAATGGATTTCCCACAACCCTATTGTAGTTCTGTGGATCAGTAGATTAAACCATATAGAAATGCATGGGCATCACAAGTTCTGAAGCTGAAAGTACATGAGAAGGCTCCTCATGTTGAGATCAAGTCATCCTAGAATCCAATGGATTCCCTGCAAGGTTTCCTAAAGTGTGGTCTATGCCTTCTTGGGCATCTGTTGAAGCTTCGGCGCTGACTTCTTATATGGTTGTACTACCTGCTTATTTCCACGTACAAAATATGAGTGTATGGAATCATCTCTAATGGAAGAACAAGAGTATACGCATGTTGCATTGGAGGTGCATGAAAAGTACTCTCCTTATGTGTAAGTAGAATAGAGGAGTCATCATCAGAAAACTTAGTGAATTTATACAACCTTGACTTCTGATCCACCTCAGCAATTGCAATGATGGAATTCTCATGCATGTCAATTACTGAAATTGAATCAGATGTAAATTCAACATTTTTACCTTTCTGAGTGATATGATAAACCGACAGCATATTTATAGAAAGTTTTGGAACATGTAAAACATTCTCAAAACTTCCATTGTGGAGTTCCATTCTCCCTTCTCCTACTACTGTTACTAGATTATCATCCCCCATGAGAATAGGGGGTCTTGAGCATGGACTCAAGGAAGAAAAAACTTCATCTTTCGTTGCCATATGATGGGATGCACCAGAATCTATAATCCATGAATTATATGAGGAATTAATTCCAAACAGAGCATGATGATTACCTTTCTTAGGAGTAGGATCTTCTTCCTTCTGCTTCTTGACTCCCTCTGGAAAGAAGTTTCCAAGGTTGTTCTGTTGAAGTGCCTGTGCCATAAGATCGATATGTTTCTTCATGCATGTGGATTCTTCATGATTTGGTTTATTACAGTAAGTGCACTTCTTTCTCTTCTTCTTCTTCTTCTTGGAATTTGAAGAGTCTCTGGAACCTGAAGAATCATTGAAGGGTTTGGAATATCCCTCCTTCCCGTTCTGTTTGGATGACCCTTTTCCATCATGCATGGTGAGTGCATGTGCTTTGGGATTTTTCATGAGGCCCATCTGTATGAGTTTTGTCTACTCTTGTGTAAGAGACTCAATGAACTGAGCCAACGTAGGCATTTTCCAATTTGTTCCAAAAAGAAATCTTCCAGAATGGAAATTTGAGACATTTACAATGTATTCTGGTCCTAGATTGGCCAAGATTGTTAGAATAAGTTATTTCTCTTGTGTAGACTTATCAATACCACATTCACCCAAGAGAAATAGCAAAGATTTAAATTTAGTAAAAAAATCTTGTATATTATCAAAACTTTTAGGGTCTAAGGTATTCAACTCTACCTCAAGCATATGACCTCGCATCTCATCCTTCTTTCCAAAGAGTCCTTCCAGGGTGGTCCAGATCTCATTTGGAGTCTTGCATGTGGACACATGAAACCATAGATAAGTGGAGATTAAATCAAGAAGTAGTCATGTGGCCTCATCCTTACGATTCACCCATCTCATCTTCTCAATCGTTGATGTAGGTTTTGTTTCTGTCGCCATCGTCAAATTATACAGTCTTGTCCTTCTGAGTTAGAATTATACCTTGGGCTTCCAATCAAAATAATCGTATGGTGTGAGGATTACCACCAAGTTTGACTGTATAATAGTTGTCATTTCCATATCTTCTGTTGTTTCTAAGAACCCCTAAAAATTTACTCTCAATCTACAAGTGAAAAATTAAGAAATTAAGAATTCGCATCAGTTTCAAAAGATGATCTTGCGGCTTACTTTCTGAGAAAACGGTGAGGAATCTCACCAAACGGTTGAAAACCCTCTTCCAAAATGGGTCAATTTACTTTTCGCATGAGACTTTTCCTCAAAAACGTAATATTTTTGGGAGAAATCACTATAGAAAGGTACGGCCACGGATTCGTATCAGTTTCAGGAGGTTATCTTGTGGCTCACTTTCTGAGCAAATGGTGAAGAATATTGCCAAACAGTTGAAAACCCACTTCCAAAATGGGTCGATTTACTTACTTTATGGGCCGTTACCTCGAAAACATAATATTTTGGGAGGAATAACTGTTGAAAGGTATGACCATGGATTTAGCTTGCCGAAACCCCGATTTTCTTTAATCTTTGGCTTTTCTGGCTTGCTCCAAGCAGCATAGCTCTGACACCATGTCATTGTTTCATGGAAACCTACACAGGAGATCTAGATAAAGTAAGTACAAAAAAATCTTATCAAGGAAGGAAGAGAGATTCAATATGGAAGAATGAGAAAATATATTCACACTACTCCAATGAGCTGATGATTGATACAAACATCATGATCAATATGATACAATGAATGAGTGGAATACACTCATATATAGGGAAAGACATTCCATAATTAAGAAAATAAATCAAACAGTTAGCTTTCCTTAGGAATGCATGCATGCATAATAGTGATGGTAAAAATAGAAAGTCAAAATAGAACTAGTCAATTAACTCCCACTGAACTAGTGTGTCGAAAATAGAAATTTCTCCAACAGGGATAACTCTTTTATCCAAGGTTGATTAGATTATTCATTTTTCATAATTATTCCATCTGATCCAAAAGAGGGTTAAACATACATCGAATAGACGTTCTTTCAAAACCATCTAATGAGTGTGAAAGGAAACAAGCTCATTCAACAATCTGTTCATGTTTAGAGAGTCTGAAAAGAGCTTAAAGGAGACTTTGGGGAATTCCTTTGTCATGGTTGATGACCGAGCATGACAAAGAGGTAATAGTAAGCTCGGTTGGAAAGAACAAGTGGTATGAGATGAAGTAATAGTAATAGTAATAGTAAGGGGTAATAGTAATAGTAAGCTTGATTGGATGGAACGTGACTGAAGCAATAGACTACAACAAGACATGGAAAATGATGACCACTTATAACAATTGTTCTCAACCATGGGTGTTGAAAATGGAAGCAATTAGGTGGCTAGTGGTCAAGCATGGCTACAGTGTGACAAGAAATGGAAGAAAATGGTGATGTAGCAGTTATAAGAAGTGAGACAACAATACAAATAAAGTGTGGTCATTTAAACAATGAAACACAGTGGGAACCCCCTCTGGGTAGGCTACAAAAAATGTAGGAACATAGTAAATGTGGATCAACTTTGGATGATAAAGTACAATGAAGGAATTGCAACTTGGGCACCAGATGGTAATCAGGGTGCTAACTAGGTCGCCCATGAAGGGTAGGCACTACCGACCCAATTATGACGTGAAAAAATAATGGCTAATGTTGCAATTGGTCAGGTTTGAACCTAAGGCATAGTGTTGGCAGTATGAATGGTTATTAATGCAAGATGAGAAATGTAGGGAAGAACCTATCTCTATATGCCAGTTTCGGAACACATAACTCAATTTCAATGGATGTCCCCATCTTTATAAGAAAATCATCCCTAGAATCCTATGAACACATGTAAACTAGATTCCAAGGTCAAAACACATAATGAAATCCCAAAAATAAAATATTTTTGGATTTTTGGATATGATATACACAAAACAAAAGGCACTCACACCACACACCTATGTACAAGGAACTAAACATCTTGATAATTTACACCAAGTAGAGCCCATTGCTAGGCTCATGCCAAGGATCGTTTTCATAATTGATAAACTCATGAAACATTATTGACATCATATGGCACACTATGTCGGGGCCATGCCACGTAGGAATGAATTTCTGGTTACAAAGATACTTGTTATGAGTGGTTTTGTGAGCTATGGAATCTCCTTGATGGGATCCATCAAGAAGTGAGGAAATTAAAAAACACGGATCTTGGATGGAAAGGGTAGCAAAGAATTCGCTGGAAAGTTCTAAAAGTGATAACCGAGGTGGAAAAGGGCCGACGCTAGGAGGTTGAATGGATGTCATAATCAATGCCCACAGTTCTAAAGAAAGACTCATTATGTTAGCTCTCACTAGCTCCAAATCGGGGAGAAGGAAGGTGTGATTCTTCTCATCCTCTATGGGCTTATCAATGGAAGCCCTAACTTCCCTGAAGGACTCTTCTTTAGGTGACGTAGTATCTAGGAAATCATGTGAACCGAGAGATTGAACCGAGAGAGTCAACAACCCATATGGGAACAGAAGGTTGATCACACTCCACATGAGGATGGTGTTGTTGACCAATATCAATGGATGTTTATGGGATGGATGACCCATATGAGTCAACATATTTAGGATGAGGTACCACCCAAGGATCAACTGACCCTAGGGATCCACTGGTAGATGAACAAATCATGTTGATAAGAGAGATATGGGTAGTCTCAGGTGTAGGAAGGAGGAATATCCCCATAATAAATGGATATTTAAACATACCTATATTGACACTTTCGTACCCCCTAGAAGAATTACCTATAAAAGAAAGGTTGGTGCTAAGATTAGCTCGCAAGTCAGGTGTGCAATAATCAAGTTGATTGATGGTAATTATCTTTCCTTGATGAGTAAAATGTATGAATTGAAAGACAATGGATGTAACAACCTTCATTAAGTAGAACCAAATGTGACCTAAGATCATTTTATAATCGAGTGTGGCATCCACCACTTCAACCTCTATGAAGACAGTCTTTCCCCCAAGCTCGATGGGTAAGGAGGTGATAATTCCGTGAGGTTTGAAAGAATGCCCATCAAAATATTTTAGGATGGTTTGAGATGTGGTGAGTTATGGAAAACCAATGGCTTTCCAACATGACAAAGACATAATGAAAGTGGTCACTCCTTCGTCGATCATCGTACGAAATATATTCTTGTTCAGATAACCAACTATGATTTGCAATGTCATTTGGTGTGAGAGACGCGGCTCACTCTGTTTTCTAATTTTTTGAAGGATAATTACACCCTGCAGGAGTTACCTCCCTTAGGATATCCCTAGTCCTAAGAAAAAATAGAGATACAAATGGTGGACCTTCCTAGATATAAATAATACATAGAAATGATCTATAAATGAATGGAATAAAAGGGATTACCCGGTCACCTAAGGGTTTTTCCCTACACTCTCCTTGTTGTTTGATTTCTCAAATATGTCCTTCTCTCTTTGTCACCATTGATCTACACATGTGAAGACACAAGAAAACTCCGTTCACAAGATCAAAGATATCATGTATAGATTTATAATAGATCTAATGATATAACATAAACATCCTAATTCATTCCAAACAATATGATAATCATATACAATCAAATAAGGGGGAAATCCACATGTATCTTCTATTGATAAAATGAAACAGTTTACAACTTACAATCGAATAGCCTAATGAATATCTATCAAAACTCCTTTCCCAAGCTCCGTGATTAATCCGACAAAATAAACTTGCTTTATCATTTCCTCCCCCTTTTCCAATGAGAGACCCTCAATATATAGGATAATAGAGATAATATCAAAGGTTGATCTAGATAGGATCTAGATGCCCAAGATAACAATATTCTCAAGGTTGAACCATGAAAAATCTGAGGTTTAATCTAATCTCATGGAAACTAATCCTAAATAGGGAATAATAGACTGGGTCATGCCCTATATTCTTATAGGGATTGATTGGTCTCCCTTTGAAAGACGACAAGAAGCGACCAAAAATATTGGTCACATGCTGTAAAGGGACAACCAGAGACCCGAAAAAAAGGTACTGCAAACTCAGGGGAAAAGTGGTATAATTCAATGTTTCAAACTAATAACCTCTATATGATGCCCATCAAGTGATCAGGTGGAAAATAATTGTATAACACTTTCTCAAGGGTTAGGGTTTTCAGGTTTCCTACATAAAAGGGTTTTTGTTGTGCCATAGCTCTCTAATATACATACAAGGTTGAATGGTAGTAATCGACTCAATATATCAGGGCACCAACTAAGAAGGCACGACCATACCCTTAACCATACTACCTAGTTACCCATGTACTAGAGAGTATATTCCCTACTATTGTTATCAGTGTCATTATAGCAGTCAAGTGGTCAATTGATTGATCTAGAGTTGGTTTCAAGAGACCTAGGGGACTCTCGGTATACTTGACGATATGTGGAATGATGGTTGTGTACAGATTATGTCTAATGCAATACTACTTGAAGGGGTACCAATAGGGGTTACAAAGGTTTCCAACAAGGTGAAATGTTTGTTTCAAGTAACCTCATGAAACCATATGTATTTCCTTCATGTAGTCTTCCCCAGTTGCAGTTTTATCCACTTAATAAGAGATCTATGTACTTTAAAGACGTCGAAAGTACATGTCTCTACCCTGGAAAAACAAATTCCCACAGTTTATGTAGAGGAAAGAGCTTTGATACCACTTGTAAGGTACCGGATATATTATAATAAGAAGAAACATAAATATTGTAGCAAATTCCAGTGGAACAACAAAATAATGAGAATAACAACACCGACAATAATACCTTTATTAAATGAAAGCAATGTTCACTTGCCTCTTTGAGGGGGAAACCTCTAAAAGGGTCAAGATCTATTACAGTAATTCTCAAGAAAAGAATTTATCATGCCTTATACTCCTATTTATACTAATTCTATCTTCTACAGAACATTCTAGAGGAAGATATTTCTAGAAGCATAATATTCTATTAAGTATTATTACATTATCTTGTTCACATTATTAAATAGGCCTTCTAAACTAATGTCGACCTTTATTACATAGAAAATATATTATTCTACCTACATGAGGGGTTAGGGAGTTTAGGTCCCTAACAATTTGACTTTATTTTTATCAACAATGGGTTCTTGTACTTTCCACAAGGTAATCTGATAAAGTACTTTACTTCTTAGTACATCCTCCATATGGGATTTCCATGAGAAGTAATTGGTACTGGTAATCATAAGATCACTAGGAGAAGCCATATTAAATATGAATAAAAATATATTTAAAAGTTGAAATTGATGTTTTGATTGGAAATCTCTAAAAAAAGTAGTCTATTTAAAAAGAAACGGCACTGAAAATGGACTTCAGATGTGAACATTATTCCTTTTTGAAAAAGAGGCATAAACGGTAACCAAAGAGCCATGTGGCAAGTAGAATTTGGTCCACTTGGTGATGCTCCTCCTTATCTAAATTTGCCTATAAACTCATTTTTAAATGTGTTACTTATGAAGTGACCCACTTTTATAAAATAAGTGGGAATCACTTTTACAATGAAGTTACTTTGTAAATTAAAGTTGCATTGAAAAAAATGTAACTAAAAATAATATTGAAGATACTTATAGTGATTCACTTTTATAAATGAAGTGAAATACACTTTTCAATAGATGGATGAGAGTTTTCAAAAAGTAACAAGAAAAGAGACTTGAACTCAAGGGCTCTTACTAAGTAAAACAAATTTTAACCAAGTGGGATAGTGAAAAAAACATTATAATCTTAAGGAGGATGGGTGGCGTTGTTGTTGTTGTGGTGGTGGTGGAAGATAGACTTGAAGTGCATGCTAAAAAAATAACATTTAATGCATTCACACAGAAAAGCAATTTTCACTTCTCAATAACAACAAGCATTATATCTTGGTTATCTTACCTAGAAAATGCAAGTCTTCCCTATGTTTCTGATTTTACAAGATCACGAGAAGTGCACAACAAAGAGCATATGTAGACAAAAAAATATTTTCCTCTATGTTTCTGATTTTCCGAGATTGCACAGAGCACAGGGAAAACATAATACGTAGACTAGAAAGAGTAGCAACCCATAAACAAAAAAACAAAAAAACTGAAATATTATCTCTATAAAAATTTAAGAGTGTATTCAGGCATTTATACCCTCGTATCTGACTGAAATGGTCATATCTTAGGAAAAGGAAAACCTTTTTGAATGAAAAAAAAATAGTTCCTGACTAAAATGAGCTCTCTGGTTGCAATGGAATAGTCCTCTCGACCCATAAATCTATGGAAATAGTGTCGATCTACAACGAGAGTGAGTCTTCAAATGCAGTTTGATACCATGTTCAACAACACAGGTATTCCAACAAAGGATGAAAACATTCAGTAACCGCTCACACAACCATATCAAATATCAACACATCATTGTTTTTATGTGGTAAAACCCTATGGGGAAACATCCATGGACCGAGCCAACATGGGAACTTGAGGCAATTTATTAATGCAAAAGAAAATATATCGCAGAGAGATTCTCACAATCAATCATCGAAAAATAACCCTCCATCCTCATTAAATAGAGATCATGGAACAATCAGGTGTTAAGTCGTGGATCATTGTAGCCATAAATATTGAGGAGAATATGAGTTTTCATATCACTCTATGTCGGGAACATATCGTGAACATCGAACTACAGATGCATACTAATGCATACTGAAGAAACACACTAAGAAATACACTTTAACCTAACAAAAAATTAGACCAAGTCGATCTTAACTAACTCCTAAGTGTCTAAATATCCTAAAAATACACACTTATGTGTGTGTGTGTGTGTGTGTGTGTGTGTGTGTGTGTGTGTGTGTGTTATATTATTTGCATGTGTGTGTGTGTGCACGTCAGATTCGACAACTACATCTGACGATCCCTCTTCCTAGGGGGGTCCCAGGGGGGGGGAGGGGGTGGCAGGTATGCCCCCCCCGGGGCATAACCAGGGGGGTATGCCCCCCCCTGGTTACACGCAACATTCGGCACCAGGCAGTAGCCCGAGGTCAACGGGGTTCGGGGCAGCACCCCGAAATTTGTTTTTGGGCGTTTTTGCTATTTTAGCGGATTTTGCTATTTTTAGCAGTTTTCTAAATTAATTCCAGATTAAGGGATGAGGGTTTTGGTATCTACAAAATACCTAAAAACATTGTATATATATTGTATGGTGAATGGTGAAATTAATACAATGAAGCGTTGAAAGGTTTTCTCCCTGTTAAGGGTTTCCGGTATAAATCTTTGTGTACTATGTGTATGAGCCATTGATTAATTTATGTTTTTCTTAATAATCTATATGCATTGCTTTACTTCATAGGTTTAAAACTTACATGTGGTATCAGATCTCATTTTTGGCTTCAGAGGGATGCCTTTGTTGCTGAGGGTTTGGCTCGGTCTTGATAGATCAAGTTTATCTTGGGTCTGTGATAAACCTGGGTTTAGTGGGAGCTTTTGCAGTGGTGATTCGAGTGTAGAAAAAGGAATGGTGAGCTCTTCTTGAATCAAGATAGAGAAGTTCAATGGTAAAAAATTTGAGCTATGGAATCTCAATATGGAGGACCTTCTTTTAGAAAAAGAACAATGGATCGTTGTGGATCCTGGTACACAGCCTACTGGTACACCATCTACTAGCACGCAGGCTACTGGTACACAACCTATTAGTACACAAACTAATAGTACACCACCTACTGGTATGTCGAAGGAAGATTGGGAGAAGTTGGACAGAGGACCAAGAAGTATTATTCGACTCTTCCTGGGATATTCGGTGTTGTTGAATGTTAAGTACCTATACCAGATCTGTAAATATACTTCAGAAATGACCAAGAATAAATCATAAACCATTCACCATAACAATGAACACAAGAAATATCCAAAACCCTTGAGGTAGGGTAACACCATATATTAATCCTTATGGAAGGATAAAACTCCTCAAGGAGTCATTGCTTATACAATCACAATATTCTTCACTATGTTTCATTACATTGCTTACACTTATTTATATAGATCTCTCTATCTCCTAGGAACCTTCTAGAGAGTCTTCTCACATTTATTACATTCAACTACCATAGTGGGTCTTTATTAATATAGTGGACCTAGTCCACCTTACATTGAATCACGACATTCTCATATATTAAATGACTTCCACTAATAATACATAACCAAATTCCCATTGGGTACCTCCCCATGTACCCCATATTACCTCCCTAGGTATACTACATTCCATCCCCCTTCACATGGTTCATCCTCAAAACATGAGAAGAAACTATACAATATGATCGGCTAAGCAATGTAGCCAACTAGTACCAAGTAGGACAATCCATCCATCCCAATGGAAGTCGAACATGATGTCCATCTATTGCCTTGCCACCTTGATCTGGCTCTACATCATGTCGAGGTTGCCCTGGAATTTTTTCTGTAGCCTGAGCTCCTCCTGTAGTGTTGGTAGTCCTCCATGCACCTCTTGATCGATTTCTTGTCCAGTACCCTAGTGGTGCATAAATCTGTTGATGCACACTCCCTTTCCTTGATGGTTGTTGTGTCTCTATATGATGTGGATGACGATATACAACAACTGAAGGTATCTTCTCTTTTTTCTTCAAATATGCAACACTTTGTGCCTTTGAGTCAATGACCTCTTTAGCTTCTTGATTATGTCATTCTTGTAGTTTTGCTTCATCTCCTTCTATAGACTCTGCCTCTGATTCAACTTCAGACTCAACAATAACTTTTTTGCTAGCTTCCATAGGCCCATATTTCTTACTAAGAGACACATCCTGCAATGTGATTTTCTTTTTCTTGTACCACAACTTCAAAAACTTCTTTTGCACATTAATATTAATGGTACCAACTGATTCTATCCAAGGATATCCCAAGACAATATCCACTTCATCCATATCCATAGCATAAAAATCTGAATGCAACACATATTTATCCATGGTAATCTTCAAATATTTAAAAATTTGAACATTTTCACCCTCAACCTGTCTTCTTTGAATATACTTTACTGGAACTTGCAATCTATTAACCAACTGAACATTGATAAAATTATGCATGCAACTAGGGTTAATAGAAACAATGACATTTTCTTTATGAATACAACCATGAACCTGTAATATAGATTTGTCACATGAAAATAAACTCTTGGTTCTCTCTGTATCCTTATTTTCTCCATGAGACCACTTGTCTAACAATATTTTTTCAAATTCTTCATTAGAGAGTGTCATCATCTCCTTATAATCAAGTGATTTCCACCAAATGGCAGCATCACCTTGCAATTTGAGATCTACCCAATGGGGGAAATTCTCTTCCCATGCTGACTTTCTTTATTTAATGAATGCTTCAATACTAGGGCCATCACATTTCCTTGTAAAATACATCTTTCTATGAAAAACCCCAAAAAATAGAACAATAAGTTACGGCAGAAAATCACGGCTTTTCCGGAAAAAAAAAACCAAAAAACTGTTGAATTTAAAATTCTTATAACTTTACTTCCCGAACTCCGTTTCGACTTTTTTTTTTTTGAAATTGGGTATTTTTCCCATAGGAATTCAAATACCCAATTTTTTTGGCCAAAATTAGCTCGTAAAGCTTCATAACTGAACATGAAGTGTGTCGCCCTCTTTTTCTTCCCTAGAAAAAATTCTGCAAAAAGAGAAAAGAAATCCTTCCCTTCTTTGGCCAAGGAAAGTGCTCTGATACCAATTGTTAAGTACCTATACCAGATCTGCAAATATACTTCAGAAATAACTAAGAATAAACCATAAACCATTCACCATAACAATGAACACAAGAAATATCCAAAACCCTTGAGGTAGGGTAACACCATATATTAATTCTTATGGAAGGATAAGACTCCTCAAGCAATCATTGCTTGTACAATCACAATATTCTTCACTATGCTTCATTACATTGCTTACACTTCTTTATATAGCTCTCTCTATCTCCTAGGAACTTTCTGGAGAGACTTCTCACATTTATTACATCCAACTACCATAGTGGGTCTTTATTAATATAGTGGACCTACCTAGTCCACCTTACATTGAATGACCACATTCTCATATATTAAATGACTTACACTAATAATACATAACCACATTCCCATTGGGTACCTCCCCATGTACCCCATATTACCTCCCTAGGTATACTACATTGAATGTCTTGGGGGAATCTACAGCCAAGGAACTATGGGATAAGCTGGGGAATTTGTATCAATCAAAGTCCCTGGTAAACAAGTTGTTTCTTCGAAATAAGTTGTATCATCTTAGGATGGAAGATGGATATTCTGTGACAGAACATCTAAATGCCTTTAATACTCTAGTAAGTCAACTTGTCTCTGTTAATATTATGATTGCAGAAGAAGATAAGTGTATTACTTTGTTATGTTCTTTGCTAGACTCTTGGGATAATCTAGTTGTAACAATTGGTAGTACCACTCAATCTACATTGAAGTATGAGGATGTAGTTTCATCCTTGTTATCTGAAGAGATGAGGCAGAAAAGCATGGATGGTCATAGCACAGATGCTTTATTTATAAGAGGTCATATTCAAGACAGGAATCTTGGTAAGTCTTTAGGGGGGGATCTAAAGCTACAGGTAGATCTAAGTCTCCAAGAAAATCTTTGAGGAAATGTTGGAAGTGTGGTAAAACGGGGCATTATAAGAAAGATTGCAAGTCTAAGAAGGTTGATAAACCAAAGGGATCTGATAGTACCTCTTCCACAGAGGCAAAAACCTCCATTGAAGAAGGAGGTGATGTTTACCTGGCATCTACAGGTACACATGCAGACCTTGATGTATGGTTAATCGAATCAGGTGTGTCATACCATATGACTCCTCACAGGGAGTGGTTCTCTGAATATGAAAAATATGATGGTGATGTTGTATTCCTAAGAGATGACTCGACAACCAAAATCATGGGATGCGGAAGGGTTAAGTTGTTGCTAAAATATGGAAGGATTAGAATTCTCCCTAGGGTTCTACACATTCCAAAACTTTCTAGGAGCCTAATATATGTAAGCAAGTTGTATGATGCAAGAGTGGATATTGTATTTGGAAAGAACACTTGCAAGATGGTATGAGGAGCAATGGTGTTGATGAGGGGAGTTCAGTGTGGAACTATATACAATTTGTTGGGAAACACTTATACTAATGGGTGTAATAGTTCTATTGTCCCTCAGCAGAGAAATAAAGAAGAAAAGACCAATATTTTCCCTGGAAAGAAGACTGTGTTGTGGCATCAAAGACTAGGACATATTGGGAAAAGGGCCTTCGAACACTACAAAGTAAAGGTATGGTTGAAGGTATGTCTAATTGCACTCTAGATTTTGATTTCTATGAACATTGCATATATGGTAAACATAATCGAGTAAGATTCCCATCTGGTGCTACAAGAGCAAAGGGGATCTTAGATTTGATGCAGTGATGTGTTTGTACCTGTGCATGTTCCATCACTAGGTAAGTTCGTGTATTATGTTTCATTCATAGATGACTTCTCAAGGAACACATGGATTTTTTTCTTAGAAATAAATATGAGGTATTTGATAAATTTAAAGAGTTTAAGGCTCTGGTAGAAAATCAGACAAAGAAGAAAATAAAGGTATTGAGAATAGATAATGGTGGAGAATCCTGCAGAAATGAATTCAAAGAATTTTGTGGAAATGAATTCGAATAATTCTGTAAGAAGTGTGGTATAGAAAGGAAGAAGACTACTCCATAAAATCCTCAGTAGAATGGAGTTGCATAAAGGATGAACAAGACACTGATGGAAAAAGCAAGGAGCATTCTCAGCGGTGCTGAGTTAGGACAAGAATTATGGGCAGAGGCAGTGGGTACAACATGTTACCTGGTCAATTGATCACCCTCATCAGCGTTGTATGATAAAAATCCACATGAGGTATGGACTGGAAAGAAACCCTCTCTTGAACATCTTAGAGTGTTTGGTTGTGATGCTTATGTACATGTTCCAAAGGAAAATAGGAGTAAGCAGGATAAAAAGGATGAAAAATGTATCTTTATTGGTTATAAATATGGTGTGAAAGGTTATAAGCTTTGGAACCCATAAACCAAGAAGACTGTTTATAGTCAAGATGTTGTCTTCATAGAGGTAAAATATGTTTCCAAACAGGAATTCCTACCAAGGCCAGAAGAACCTGAGAAAATAGAGTTGGAGTTGGATGATGCAAAATCAAAATCATCTAAAGAAGATGAAGCAGAAGAAGAAGAAGAATAAGAAGAAGAACCACATACCCCAGTATTGAGGAGATCAGTGAGAGAAATAAGGCAACCAGAAAGGTATAGTCCACCTGATTTCCATTGCATGTTTTCTTTGTCTATTACTGATGATGATCCTAGAATTGTCAGGGAAGCAGTGAATTCAGAGGATAGTAAACTATGGAAGAAGGCCTGATCTGGATTTATGTAGGAACAAAATGAAATACAAAAATACACATAAATGCAGAGATGTGGCAGAAATAAGACTTCAGTTCATTAATAACAAATGACTGAAATATGCTTACAGACATAATGGAAATAAACTAGCTAGGGCATTGGTAGCTTATCTCTGAGAAGAGATGTGGCAGCTACTGGCCTTTGAACTATGTTACAATGAGGCTCAAAGGCCTATTATTATTGAGAAATAATGGAAAACCCTAAACATCCAAAGACCTAACCCTAGGAGATGAAACGCCAAGACTATGGGCCCCGTTTGGGTAAGTTGGTACATCAACTTCCCGGGGATGTAACTTTGGCATACGATCTTCGTTTGACGCGTTCCATACCTTTTTAGAAAGATCTATCCGAGGAATACAACTTTGTGGTGAGAAACATGATTTAAGATCCATGTTGCTCCCCGTTTTCCCAAAAAACGYCGTTTAAGGCCTCAAAACGGCTCCGGAAGTGCAGGACCTGAAAAACTGCTAAAAATAGTAAACTGTGCGAAAACTGAAAAACTGAAAGAAGCAATGGTGGGGGGTCCAAGTGGAATAAGTGGGTGACCACCAATATCCACCTGGATCACTCCTCCCCCCTTAGGAAGAAATGGTCCCCATTGCGTTGAGTTCCTCCATGAGATGAGGAAACTTCTGTTGAACTTGGTCCCTGGTGAGCCACTTGCCTTGGTGAAGGAGTTGGCCTGCTTTGACAACTCAATATAGCGGTATCCTTTGTTTTTGGATGTGCTTGATCTGTGTATCCATGATCTGATCATTTCTGGCTTGTTCCATGCAGTCTGGATTTAACTCTGTTGGTGTGAGTTGTTCTGCCATGTCAGATGTGTCTAGTAGAGGTGGAAAGTAGGGCCAAAGGCGGTCCACATTGAACACTGGGTGCAGACCAAGGAATGATGGAATGTTGAGCTCAAAGGAATTTTCCCCTATAGCCTTGGTGAGGGTGTACGGCCCATATCAGAGCAGACAAAGCTTGCGGTGGAGTCCAGCAAGGTGCTCCTTTTGCAAATGCAACCACACTTTGTCACCCACCTGGAAGTTGTGTGACACCCGATGTTGATCATGTCGCTTCTTGTACTTAGCATTGGCTCTGTCCAAGATGTCATGAACATGTTGGAGGATGTGTTGAATGTTCTCAATGAAGTTGTTTGCCTTGTCATCCTTAGACTGGACATGATCTGAATCTTCTTGAGTAGCCACAAATGGCATGGCTATGTCAATGGGACATAGTGGATGGAATCCCAAGCCCACTTGAAAGGGGTTGTGGTTGGTTGAACTATGGAGAGCCCGGTTGTAGCTGTGTTGTACATAGGGGAGGCTCTCATCCCATGTGTGTGGATTCTTTGAATTGTACATGTGTAGAATGTGTATGATCATCCAGTTGACGACCTATGTCTAGCCATCAGTTTGCAGATGGAAAGTTGTGGACTTGGTGAGCTTGGTGTCCAACATCGACCAAAGGCTGGACCAAAATGTACTAAGGAACCTACTGTCCCAATCTGAGATGATAGACAGTGGGATCCCAAAGTGTACCCACACGCGTTCAAAGAAGAGTTTAGCAGTGGCTTCTGCTGTGATATTCTTCTTACAGGCCATCATAATGGACATCTTCGAGAATCGATCGACGACCACAAAAAAACAGTCATTTCCATGCTTAGTATAAGGAAGGCCCGACATGTAATCCATAGATATGGATTCCCAAGGTCGATTGGGGGTAGGAAGCGGAGTATAGAGGCCTTGCTTCTTGATGGTCGGTTTGGAAATGGCGCAAGCAGTGCAGGACATGATGTACTTCCCGACATCTTGTCGAAGGTTTAGCCAATAGAAATACTTTTACAGTACTGCCACGGTTTTCTCGACCCCGAAATGCCCAGCAACCCGACTGTAGTGAGCCTCCCAAATCATCTTGGCACGCTCACTTGAAGGAACACAAAAGTGTCCCAGGTGACAAAGCAGGGCATCCTGGAGGTGAAAATTGGGAACTTTCTTACCCTCCAAGAGTGTATTGTATGCGTGGTCGAATTTTGGATCACTTGTGTAGAGAAGCGGCCAATTGGAAGTCTCATGCCCACAAGAGTTGAGCACAGTGGTTAGCGCCACGATGGGTGGTCAACTCAGGCAGTCTGCAACATTATTGGTGCTGCCTTTTTTGTACTTAATGTTCAAATGAAACTATTGCAGGTATGTGGACCACTTCTAATGGCGATCATTCTGTAACTTCCCTTGTGTCTGTATGAACTGCAGGGGTCGGTGGTCTGTGTGGATGATTGTTTCCTTTCTCAAAATGTAATGCTTCCATTGCCGACAAGCCTACACAATGGAATACATTTCTTTATCATAAGTGGGATACTTCCGGACTGTGTCAGAAAGTGTCTCGCTGTGATATGCCACTGGATGCCCATGTTGAGTAAGGACTGCCCCAATAGCATAGTTAGAGGCACCTGTCTCGATCTCAAATGGTTGTTGCAAGTCTGGTAATGTGAGCACTGGTGCAGAGCAGAGGTGATGCTTCAATTCCTTGAACACCTTCTATTGAGATTCAGACCAAAAGAATTTTCTTTAGCTCCTCCCTTGGTGACTTGACTTAAGGGCCAAGTGATATGAGAGAATCCCAACACAAACCTGCGGTAGAAATTGGCAAGACCTAAAAAGATACGAAGCTCTGTTAGGGTGGTTGGGGCTAGCCAATCCCGAATGACTTGGATATTTGTTGGATCCACATGTATCCCCCACTCATCAATAATGTATCCAAGATACTGAACCTGGGTCATGCCAAAAGTGCATTTCTCCAAATTGGCACACAACTTGTGTTGTCGTGGTGTTTGGAGGACCTGTCGGATGTGGTGGAGGTGCTCTTCCCAAGTCTGGATGAAGATCAGAATGTCATCCAAGTACACCACTACAAATGAGTTGGTGAATGGCCACAGGATGTCATCCATTAGCCTCATGAAGGTTGCAGGGCAATTCGTCAACCCGAAAGGCATGACCAACCATTCGAAAAGGCCCTCCCTAGATTTGAATGCAGTCTTCCACACATCAGAGGGTTCGATTGGTACCTGGTGATGCCCAAACTTCAAGTTGATCTTGCTGAAATATTTCTCCCCCTTGAGTTGGTCTAGAAGGTCATCAATCTGTGGGATCGGGTACCTATTATGGACAGTGATCTTGTTAAGTGCCCGATAGTCAATGCAGAGTCTCCAAGTCCCATCCTTCTTCTGCACCAACACGATCAAGCTCCCATAGGGTGATGAACTCAGTCGGATGTGACCTTTCTGCAATAGCTCCTGAATCTGCCTCTTGATTTCGTCATTCTACAGAACAGAGCGCCGATAGATGGGTCCGTTGGGCAGCGGTGCACCTGGGGTCAGATCGAAGGGGTGCTTGACCTGGAAGTGTAGAGGCACCCCTGCGGGGGAGGTGAAGATGTCCTCGTACTCCTCCAAAAACTTATCCATCAGTTGTTTTCGTGCAGTAGGGCCCTGTTTGGAGGTCATGGCCACAGTCTTCCTCTTTCCCTGAGGGTGGATCATCAGGAAAACAAATTTCCTGGTTTTGGAAATGAGTTTACTGCATTGTTTTGCAGTAACAAAAGAGATGGTGGTAGGCGGTGCTATCTCCGGTATCCTGTACAACTTATTGCCCAAAGTGATAATAACAGCACGAGGCATGGACTCATACACAGCATGTCATTTCCACAAGTACGGTTGGCCTAATAATACATCAGAAACATCAAGAGGAGCAATGTCACATAATACCTCATCCGTGAAGGGCTTGATGTTGTAGGGAAGGCGACATTGTTGACTGACGTGGAGGTCTTGTCCTTGGTGCAACCACCCGATGGTGTATGGTTGTGGGTGTGTTGTGGTCGGCAAGCCCAGCCACTTCATGACCTCTACCGATATGAGGTTCTTCTGGCTCCTGTTGTCGACAATGAACTGCATCGAGGAACCCTTTACCCACATCTTGGAATGGAAGAGATGCTCCACCTCCTATGGATCTTCTGGTTCCTCCTTCTGGATATTCATGGTGGCAATGGTGGCATTGGGCTTCGCATCGATAATATTCTTTCCCCTGTCATTCTCCTTGTCAGGTTTTGATTCAGAGTCAGAGCATGCATCTAATTCAGAAGCCTTCAACTCGCCTACCAATGACTGCTTGGCCTGACACTCACTTGTGTTGTGAGTGGAGCTCTTATGGAACTCACACCACTTCCCTGTGTCCTTTTTGGCTTCGTGGTGTTGTTCTTTGCTTGTGGCTTTGGCGGGTTGTCATGGGCTGCCCTGCCTTGGCTCGGTCCTTTGTTATACGGTTTGGGGGTACCTTTCCCTTGCTTCTGATTTGCAGACCCAAAGTCTCTCCTCTTCTGTTTGAACTTCTGCTCAATCTTGGCAGCATATCGGTATGCCACATCAAGCGAGGAGATGTCGAGGAACTCCATTTCCTCCTGAATGTATCTGTGCAGACAACTGTGATATTTTAACACCAAATGTTTCTCTGAATCTTTGAATCCCAACTTTGTGCGTAGGGTATGAAACAGATTCGTCATCTCATGCACATCTTGGTCCCTTTGTTGCCGCAGCGTAGTCCATTGTATTTATTTGTCCTCATATCTCCCCACAAGATAATATTGTTCCTTGATGGCGTCTCGGAAAGAATTCCAAGTGGGTGCAGCCGAGAACAGAGAGGGTTCTCCCTCGTCCTGTTGCTCCAAGTAGGTTTCCCACCAGTCCTTGACATGGGGGGCGGCTTTGAGGAGTGCGAAAATAATCTTTTCTCGGTCGGAAAAGTCATGAACCGAGAAATATCCTTCTAATAGATTCAACCATCTATCTACGACATCTGCATCTATTTGGCCCTCAAATATGGGAATGTCAAAGTTTACTTGTACCTTAAAAGGAGTGGCGCCTCCAGAGTGGTTGTTGGATGTCGATGCGCCGCCAGTGGGAATCCGTTGAAGAATCTGGGCAAAGTTGTCCATCATCGCGTTCCTTTGTTTCTCGAGGGCCTCCTCGAGAAACATTTTGATAGGATCTCCTGCTCCCTCTTATTTATTTTCTTCCCCCATGGGCAGTCGTCGAGGTTTGCGAGGTTGATCTTGCAAAGGTTCAACCAGATCGAGCCCCAACTCCTTATACCCCAACCTCGTTGGGGGCATGCAAAGAAGGATCGAGAATGAGCAGACTGCTCTGATACCACTAATCCAGATTTATGTAGGAACACAATGAAATACATAAATACACATAAACGCAAAGATGCAGTGGAAATAAGACTTCATTTCATTAATAACAAATGACTGAAATATGCTTACAGACAGAATGGAAATAAACTAGCTAGGGCCCTGGTAGCTTATCTCTCTGAAGAGATGTGGTGGCTACTGGCCTCTGAACTGTGTTACAATGAGTCTCGAAGGGCTATTATTATTGAGAAACAATGGAAAACCCTAAACATCCAAAGACCTAACCCTAGGAGATGAAACGTCAAGACTATGGGCCCCGTTTGGGTAAGTTGGTACATCAACTTCCCGGGGACGTAACTTTGGCATACGGTCTTCGTTTGACGCATTCCATATCTCGTTAGAAATATCTATCCGAGGAATACAACTTTTGGGTGAGAAATATGATATACGATTCATGTTGCTCCCCGTTTTCCCAAAAAGCGTCGTTTAAGGCCTCAAAATGGCTCCGGAAGTTCAGGACCCGAAAAACTGCTAAAAATAGTAAACTGTGAGAAAACTGAAAAACTGAAAGAAACAATGGTGGGGGTCCAAGTGGAATAGGTGGGTGGCCACCAATATTCACCTGGATCAAGGCCATGGCTGAAGAAATGGATGCCTTGGATAAGAATGAGGCATGGGATATAGTTGAGTTTCTAGCTAGAAGAAAATACGTTGGGAGAAAATGGTTGTTTAAGAAGAAATTTAATGCACAAGGTAAAGTGGAGAACTACAAAGCTCGGTTAGTAGAAAAAGGTTATTCCTAGGTAGAGAGAATTGAATTTGGTGAGATTTTTTCTCTTGTTGCCAAGTTAACGTCTATTATATTTCTTTTATCTATTTTTGTTGCTTTTGATCTTGAATTGGAATAGATGGATGTGAAGACAACATTCCTACATGGGGATGTGGAAGAAGAAATCTACATGAAGCATCCATAAGGCTTTGTAGTGAAGGGAAAGAAAGAGTTGGTATGTAAGCTAAAGAAGTCGCTATATGGTCTGAAGAAATAACCTAGGATGTGGTACCAAAAGTTTGACACATACATCCTTGGATTGGGATTTGTGAGAAGCGGGGTTGATCACTGTGTATATTACAAGAAGGTTGGTAATCACTTCATTTGTGTAGTGTTGTATGTTGATGACATGTCGTTGGTAGGAAATAACATGGATGTTATCAAGGAGGTGAAATCGCAACTATCCTCCAAATTTGACATGAAGGATTTCGGTGCTGCTAACTTCATTCTAGGAATGGAGATTAAAAGAGATTATGCAAACAGGAAACTCTGGTTGAATCAAAGAAAATATGTTTCGATGATATTCCAGAGGTTTAATATGCATGGAAGTAAACCGTTCAAGGTTCCTATTCCTATAGGTGTAAAGTTATATGCAAATCAGTGTCCCAAGACACAAGAAGAAGAAGAGGACATGTCCCATGTTCTATATGCCAGTCCAATTGGCAGTTTGATGTATGCAATGGTTTGTACTCGACTAGACATTGCACATCCAGTGGGAGTTTTGAGCAGGTATATGTCAAAACCAGGGAAGGAGCATTGGAAAATGGTAAAGAGGGTCTTCAGGTATTTGTGTGGCACTACCAATTATGGATTCTGCTACCAAGGAAGACTAGGATTGGATAGAGTGGTGGACATACATGGCTTTTTTTATGTAGACTGGGTTGGAGATCTGGATCGCAGAAGATCTACAAGTGGGTATGTGTTTAACCTATTTGGAGGAGAAATCAGGTGGATGAGAAAAAGATGGGTTATAGTGGCACTCTCAACTACAGAAATTGAATACATCGCATCCACTCATGCAAGGAAGGAAGCAGTATGGTTACATATATTGTGTTCAGGTATTGGGTTTCTACAACAATGTAATGATCCCAAGCCATTATGCAAGGATCATCACTGTTTGGTGTCTTTTTAAAACTTTTTCTGAGTGAGGTATTTCATCAAACACTTTGTCGACCTACCTTTTAGATGTGTTTATATGTATGTATGCAGCAAATAACAGAAAGAGATACCCATGGAACATACCTCAACCATATGAAATAAGATAGACAAGCCAAAACATCTCAATTCTTCTTTATTCATAAAATAGAGAAACCTGCTACAATGAAGATGTCGATCTGGAATGTTCAATAGATGGCCAAGAAGATAGACAATAGATAAGAGCTGCTACAAAATGCTCCC
>ML778045.1:456594-505219 GCA_009831015.1 Picea engelmannii
TATATATATATATATTCCAAGGAAACCCTCATGGAAAACCCTTCAAATACTTCCCCATAATCCATGTATGTTAAATGGGGTAAACTATCATCCCTGATTACAAAGTCTAACCCTGATGGGATTAAGATATTTGAACCTGTGACCTCTACAACTTTGGGGGAGAGATAAGAGGTCTCATGTGTGGCTCATGACCACTTGAGCTAACCCTTTGGGACATATATATATTTCTATATTTTATTGATTTTTATTTACACATTTATCATAATTCTAAAATACATATGCCTTCTATTTCTATTGTAACTTTCTATTGCTTCATCTATTTGGAAGACAGAATTATATGGTGCAAAACTACAAACAAAGAACTACACACTAAAAAAATGATTGATTATGTTAAGACCCTCAAACTCGGTCTTAACACTTGACCTCATAATTTGAAGGATTCACAAACTTTATTAACTTATAAAGATATATAAAATTATATTTAAAAAATGCAAAAATAGTGGCACACAAAAAGAAACTATTATCTACAACTGTAAAAAGAAAATTTCAAGAAATTTCATCATTTAGATACTAAACTAACATCTTAACATGAACATGTGTATTATATTTTAGAGGAAAAGTAACATACCAATGTTATAACAAAATTATTTTTTCTAAGTTATACAAATTTTCCATAGATAAAAGTGATATATTCCAAAAGCTAATTTGATTTCCTATGTTTCATCTTTTTACACCATATTCTAATAAGTTGTGCATGTACCAAAAATAATTCCACCTAGTCAACATATTATTGTTCTTCCATATTTCCATTGTAACTAACATGTCATGAAAAGTCGAGAAAATTAGCTTGCACTAGCCCTATGCATTGTGGATATTACACAAGATAACATAACAATGTAGGAACTGTAACATTCTTCATAAGGAATGATTTCTTTAGTATGCTAATTATGTTTCCCCTATTCCATCTATTAGTGGATCATCTAAATAGTAGAATGTATAAGATTAAATGTTGGACTGAATTTGTGTGGTTAATTATTAGTTATTATAATTTTGGGAAAATTTTAATATGGTTCTTACCACTGCAATCATTGATACATGATGACCAAGTGAGGTTGTTATGATTTGTATTAAGGTTTATAATTCTTATTTCTAGTCCTGTGCTTCATGAGAAGAATACTAGACGTTGAATTTGCATGAAGATCAACCTTCAAGTTTGTTCATGGAATGAAATGATTGTGGCTTATATGAAGCTTGGATTTCTTGAAGAAGCCTTGACACTATTCTTCCAAATTCAAGTAGTATATGTCCAGCCCATAAATTCACCTTTTCTAGCGATCTTCGGGCATCTACTAATTAACAACTCTAAGGAAGATCTAAATATCCATGAAGAAATCAAAAGATGTGGATTCTAGTTCATGTGTCAAGGTAAATTCTCTTGTAGTTGTGTATGTAGATGTGGGATAATAGAGGCTTATATCCACGATGGGTGTGGAAAACAATCTGAACCAATGTGGTTTCTTGGGAAATAATAATTAGAGGATAATCCATGCATGGCTCTACCAAGGAGACCCTCAAGCTCATTCAAGGTGTGAACTACTCTATCATAAACCCCAAACCATGTCATTTTAGTTGTTGTTATGTCTACATGTTGCCACACAATCCCGGTAGAGGATGGTTATCAATATTTCAATTGCATTAATACACATTATCACATCAAACCTTGTCACTAAACATTATAGTTTCACGGTTGATCTTCTTGGCCCAGATGGATGCTTGGATGAAGTGAAACACCTTATTAATAAAAATCCATTAAAAGTGGTTGTTTCTGTATGGAACCGCTTTCTTGGAACTAGTGAAATTCATAGCATATTGAACTAGAAGAATAAGTGTTGGAATAATGGAATAATTTAAGGGATGGAAATCCTTTGTAAAAACGTGCATGTGGTGAATTAACGGTTTCTCCAATCTGGGTTAATTATTTAACATGAATATTTTGTCCATTGCATTGATGAACTCATGTGTATTATCCACCCAATAAGTTAATAGGTTAAATAGAATTAATCCCCATTTTTTCAATTTTGTACAAATGGTATGATTAAGGAAACATTTTTCATTAATATTTTATATCATATATGTTTCATGAAAAATGTACAAATAAACTAAGCAGGAAAACTATCAATGAGTGGGTGAGGTTCATTAACAGTTAGAGGGATATATAACATATTTATTTATCCTAAGAATAACATGCATATTAAAAAGTAAATGAGAAGGAAAGGATGAAAAAATTTATTCTAGATGGTAATCCAAAGTATTTAGCAAGTTCCACTTGATTTCACTCTGTCTCCACTACTTGACTAAATAACCTATACAATCATCCAACAACAACACCTTCCTCATTCCTCATCAAACAAATAAGATAACTTTCATAAATAAAGTCTTAATCTAATTACTCAAGCAAGTTAGAATGACACAAAATCTCATTAAAGATGCAAAAGATATCAACAAATAAAAGATATTTGGGGGGAGAAAGAAGATATATCTATATTTCTTAAAATATAGTTTCAACAAGAATTATACCTTGAGATTCATTGTTGTACTCTCAGATCCAAGACCCAAAGTCCTCCTCCTTAGACACAACTCCACCTCTATTGAACTAGCATGATTTGGGAATTGTATCATAGTGTCATAACCAACTAAATGGGTAATGGAATCTCACCTAATCTCTAATCACACTAATGTCAATGCCCATCCCTCAACAATGGCAACAACTCACAACCAAGAATTCTCACTAAAATTCGATAACATAAGGAAGCTTGCAATAGGCTCTCTTCCCTTATCTTTGGTTCTCTTACTTATAGATTCTTGAGGAGATGAGAATAGGATACATGGAATGCATGTCAACCATGCATAACTTCCACATGAGATTTTGTCTTGTTCCAACTCATTATTTTTTTTATCTTTCCTCATGTATTTCTATTTTTTGAAGCTTTAAGGAGCGATGGAGGGTTTTATATAGGAAAAACACAACCAATCACATCTGATCTATGAGAAAGCCACAATTGACCTCTCTTTTATTAGGAAAACGTGAAATCTTCATGTCCTTTTGAAAACAAATTCTTTTGTGACAAAAATCTTCTTATGCCAAGTGTATTTTTGCTCATTACATATTTCTTTGGCCTAAAGTGCCAAATAAAAGTATAACAACATATGAATTCTATGTTATATCTTTGACTAGAAGTTTAACCCAACCTCAAAATTGCTCAATTGAAGCAATAACCATCCTAGAACATTATAGAAGGGGTTCTCCACACATGTTGTATTCATTCCATGATTGATAATTGGAGAAAAGGGGGGTTCCATAAGTGGGAGGGGAGAAAGAGTATTTACAAGTGGTTTGCACCAAGGGTTGTCTCAATGAATTAATAATTCAAGAGTGACATTTAAGGACCCTTTGTCTTTCCACCACCCTCTCACATGCTAAGGAAAGTGACCTATATGATACATCCTCCAACATCATCATGCTCGTTCTCTTCCCTGCACTTAAGATCATCATGGCTCCTCCAATTTCCACTAATCATGCACCTAAAGGAAGAGGAACCCCTCCCATTTTGAATTTGGTGTTTATGAAGTTGATAAACTCTCTACCTAGATTTGATCCAATCATTTTGCATCTCCACAGGTTCCTCCCTTCCCAATAGAGAATTGTGGTGGGGATGCATCCCATATTCTCCTTGGCCACCATGGATATTGTTTTTAGTGTCACATGGAAGAGGAGTTAAATAAGCTCCATAGAGCCTCCCACAAAAACAATAAAGAGTTGAAGCAACATTCTCCTTGGATGCCTAATTAATTCAACTAGTGTTGGATGATAGATTTATTTCTCTAGTGCTATTCCAACCCATTTTACCTCTAGAAATAAATGTGGCATGGGTCTACCTGCAACACCTCAAAGAATAATAAATTGAGGTCCAATTCTCAATTGCTAGCTTAAAATAAAATGTGACAAAATTCGAAGTGACATCAAATTTTCTAGAAGAATTGGTGGTTCATTTGTTGGAATTTATGAGTTTTCCTCTAGTACTCTTGGCCACCCTACCTCACCCAACTACAAGACCTCTAGAGGACATCACTTAAAACCAGAGTCCAATAGTTTATATTGAATCTATAGCTAATGCCCTATATGGGCATTCATCTCTATTTAAAATGTAATTAATATTATGTGTTTTTTTGTTACTTTAGGATAATATTCTAGATAATATAGAAGTAGATGGTTGAAGAAAAAAATATTGAACATGCTTTTAAGCCCTCGAAAAGAGTTGGAAAAGTTTACTATCAATCTAAATTCCAAAATTTGTCTAAATTTTGTATTATTCACAGAACAAATCTAACCACCGCTATTTTGACTAATAAAATTAATCATTTTAACTAAAAAGATAAAATAGTAAAACATATATACATTATGTAACACATATATGTATGTTATGAAAACACCACAAATGTGTAACATTACACTACTACTATAGTGTTGTCTTACCGATAAAATACCCAAGTGCATTGTTGAGATTATTTAAACGTGATTCTCTCATTTTGTAAGCATTATGCATACATTCTTTAATCATGGAATGGGAGCATATCATGCAAAACTCTTTTACCAATTTTCAAATGCCCAAATTTTTGCACCTATTTTTTAATACTACGTGAGTGTGCTTATTATGGTAGAGTTATATTCATCATGGGGTAATAGTTCGAATGGTTAGGAGTAGGTCTCTCACTCTCTTTACCTAGGTTCAAATCTTTGATGAGACATTTTCCCCATTGTGATAAGGCTAGAAGGATAGACACCTCCCAAGAGTGGAACCTCCCTAACGAATGTGTATCTAGACATCTCGACCCTTGCTAAGTCATAACTTTTTGATATATTCGACTAGTAGGTTGTTGGATATATGCCCTTAGGTTATAGTGGCATTTAGTTGATTTGATATTGGACCTAGCTCATATCACTTTAATAAATTACCAATTTCTCACAATAATAAAAATAAAAATTAAAAAAATAAAAAAAAAATAAAAAAAAATTACTCTAATAAATTAACAATTTCCCATAATAATAATAATAATAAAAAAATAGATTTATACCAAAAAAACACATTAACCTAAAAAAAATTTAGCTAAAAGTAAAAGTAAGACTAAGGCACAAAATAATTTGAGAGGTTGAAATTCGTGTAATTACCCAATGGAAATCACTATCGTATGTTTACATTTTCTTCACTAACTCTCCCTATCAACTTTATCAATGAATTACGTTGAATAAAAATACAAGAATGAACATTAATTTATAAATGTAGAGGCACGCGCTCGGTGTACAATTCGACATAAACAATGTATAACATAATCAAATATAATCAAATAAACACTCCATATAATATAATTAAATAAAGGTGTGTGAGAAGTCCTCTTGAAGCTATAGTATGGTGTCACTAAATTGTCTATACTTAACACTTTGAACCCAATTTCATTTTAAAAAACATGCATATTGAATTTGTTCCTACGAAAATAGATCACTAATTATCCATTATTCAAGGGTTGTATGTTTAAATCCTTATTAATATGAATGATGTGGGTTAATTTTTGTGCTTTAAGTTTAGAAAACATAATTTGATATTTAAAACTAAGTTTTCCTAACATCTGAAAAGTTCATAATATGGAATTTCAAATATCTATTTTGTGAATGTCAACATATATAATTATGTTCAATGTTGGATAGTTGTGAAACATAATGTATTTGAGTTATATGGATTTTTAGTTTAATGTTGGATAGTTGCGAAATATAATGTATTTGAATTGATATGGATTTTTATATATTGATACTTTGGATTTATTATGTATTAAGAAACATCAAATCTTTTGAGGTGAAAACCTTTCTTATTTCCACATAATAGATCCATAGTTAAGATGGATTTATGTTGTTTCTTAATATCATGTCAACCTCACAGAAGGAATTACACATATCCCTTAGGTTGAGCAACACACCATTGAAATGTTTTATCCAAGTTCCATCCTAACTCGAAATCTATCATGCACTGAGAGAGATCAAATCTCTCAAGGTGGAAAACTTTACTCAAGTTTTTTTAATCTAAAATATATTTTCACCTCAAGGGACTTGATCCCTCTTAGTGCATGATAGATCCATGGTTAAGATGGGTCTACACATCTCCCTCATGGAAGGAATTACACATCTCCCTCACATTGAGAAATGCACCCTTGAATTTTTTTAACCATAAGGCATTTTTAATTGGGTTACCATAAGAAATCAAGGATCTACACATGTCAACTCCATCTCCGTCATTCTAAGAACACACCATTAAAACGTTTTAACTATAACAATCTCTCTCTCTCTCTCTCTCTCTCTCTCTCTCTCTCTCTCTCTCTCTCTCTCTCCATATATATATATATATATATATATATATATATATATATATATAAACTTGAAGTGGACACTGAAATATTTTATTTATGGATGACATTGAATTATTATTTTTTAAATACCATGTATCAACTTCATGTTAAGAACATAAGGAATTACAGATCTACCTCAGATAGGGATGTATAAAGCATCTATTTGGGGAATAATATTTTTTTTACTTTCAATTACTTATATATATGACATGAAATATTTTATTTGTGGATGACATTGAAATATTTTTTGTTATTAATATTTTTTTAAATGCATGTGTCAACTCCACATTGAGGACAGAAGGAATTACACATTTCCCTCATATTGAACTGTAAAAAGCACATTTCAACACATACAATTTTATAATCCTAAAGTGACTTAAAAAAAAACAAATTCATGATAAGATGATCGATTATATAATGAACTACTTAATGTCATTGACATGATATATTTTATTTGTGGATAATATCGAAATATTTTTTGTTATTAATATTTTTTTAAATGTACGTGTCAACTCCACATTGAGGATAAAAGGAATTACACATCTCCCTCATATTAAACTGTAAAAAACACATTTCAACACATACAATTTTATAATCCTAAAATGACTTAAAAAAACAAATTCATGATAAAATGATCAATTATATAATGAACTACGTAATACCATTGAATATGATCTTATGCCATTGAATACGTTATCAATAAACATAACATGAACTTGATAAGATTTGTGGTCTTATGGACATTAATGAAAACTAAGCTTCATTGAATATGATCTTATGCCATTGAATACGTTATCAATAAACATAACATGAACTTGATAAGATTTGTGGTCTTATGGACATTAATGAAAACTAAGCTTCATCACTTTAGGTAAGATTTTTGTTCATTATTTCATGCCATAGACTCAAGGATATTTTAAAATATCATAAAGGTCCATTTACGAGAAGTATCATAAAGGTATTTACGATATGTTAACTACTTCATGGCATGCTCAATTAATTATTAACCTAGTTATTTTAGAATCTTTAAGTATTGTCCTAACTCATCACATGTACTCAGTGCCCTCTTATCTATACCTAGTTGTTGACTATGGTACCAAACTCTCTCTATTTTCACGATTGGTGGAAGAAAAAACATATTTTAATCATTTATGATGATTTTTTCAAACAAAAACATTTCTTTTATTATGAAGACCACTTGGTTATGAAGCTTATTCAAAAGATGTTTTCTATTTACATTACTATCTCTTGGAAAGAGTAGTAAATTAAGTTCCCAGTTAAGTGAATTAAAGGATTTGTGCTTATGTAGAGAGGAAATAATATGAGTGAATTTATGGATGTTTAGTTTATTCCCTCATATTATAAAGTTCATTTTTCACAATGACTTTTAATCCAAGTTATGTTTGGATTTTTTATTTTTTTACCTAGTTAGGGAGAGTGTTCTTTATGTAGTACAAATGAAAATTCCTTTGGTATCCTTCCATCATTGTTTACATGTGTAGTTGAGGCATATTACTTCAAAAAAAATTAAACATCATTTGGTCCATGCAACAATATGGACACTAAGTTTAAAATTATATATGGGTATTTCAAAATCTTACATGTACATATTTTAGTAGCTTACACATACATGGATACAAATAGAAATGCTAATCATCACCTAGGATTATGATTTGGATTTTATGAGCAAAACGAAATGAATAAAGATTATTATCAAAAGATACTTAACACATCATAACATATATACATTAAAATTGGTTTTTATTCAATAAAGAAATAAGTTGAAACTATAAAATGCAGCGGAGATGCGACGTTTGCGCTCATTCGCAAGAACATGATTACAATGAGGCTCTCAAGGCCTTTTTACAATAAACAGGATTGTCAAAAACCCTAGAAATCCAAAAACCTAACCCTAGGAGATGAAGTGCCAAAAGTCATGTGGGCCCCGTTTGGGTAAGTTAGTACATCAACTTTGCGGGGTTGTAACTTTTGCATGCGGTCTTTGTTTTAGGCACACGATAACCCGTTGGAAATATCTATCCGAGGACTATACATGTTTCCATCAGACTCTGACATTGTATACATTATGATTGTGGCGAGCCCTAAAAACGTTGTTTAGGGCCTCAAAACGGCCCTGGAAGTCAGGGACTCAAAAACTAGGAAAAAACTGTCAAACTGGAAAACTACCAAAATGAGCCAGTTGGAATAAGTGGGAGGCCACCGACATCCATCTAAATCAGATCATTAAGGACTCCCAACACATGTGCATCAACAATAATAATATCTAGTATGTTAAAAAGAGAAATAGCCACATATACCAATATGATGGACAACCACCTTATCAACAACTCTAGAATTAAATCACTTTTAGTAATTGAATGGAATTTATTCTAGCTTAAATGTAATCATATATAAACTATGTATGATATGATAGATGTGGTTAAGCATAAAACATATATATAATAATTAAGCATATTATCTACACCGAATGATATGATTTAAACTCAATAAACCTTTTTTAGCTTAAATGTGCTCTTATATATAATATGTATGGTACAAAGCATATCATTTACTCTCCATCATAAAATAATTATCCTTATTTTATTTTTCTTATTTTTTCATAAAACATTTACATAATAATACAAATGCTAACATGTTTTAATTTTCTTCCATACATTTTATTCATTCTCTACTTTTTATTTATGTTCATATCTCCACATCCATAAATTAATAAACCCAATTTATTTATGTTTTCCTTCAAAATTTGTATTACATATATCTATGTCCAACAAAATTCTTTTGCAAATATTTCACAGTAAAAATTCATGACAAATGTTAACAAGTTTTAATTTTGTTTAAATACATTTTATTCATTCTTTGTCTTTATTTATATTCATACTTCCACACCCATAAATTAATCAACCTAAATTGTTTAAATTTTGGTTCAATGTGTATTTCATATATCTGCTTCTAACAAAATTCTTTTGTAAATATTTTAGTGTAAAATTCCATGGTTTTAGAATGTAAATTTTTATAAATTGACATATAAGTTCATGGTAATTCTTTTGTAAATATTTCACTGTAAAAGTCCATGGTTTTAAAATGTAAATTTTTGTAAATTGATATATAATTTCATGGTTTTATAATGTAAATTTTTGTAAATTGATATATTGTTGTTATATATTTAAAATGTAAATTTTTATAAATTGATATATAATTTCATGGTTTTATAATGTAAATTGATATATTGTTGTTATATATTTTTAATAGAACATATAAACTACTTTTAATTGATATTTTGAATGAATATTTAACTCATCATCATTTAAAATCGATTTCAAACCTTCTCAAAAATATATTAATTAATAGTCAACAATATATTTAAAAACATATTAAACATATTAATTAATATTCAATAATAATATATTTTAAAAATATATTAATTTTTCTTAAAACATATTAATTAATATTCAATAATAATTTATTTTAAAAATATATTAATCTTTCTTAAAACACTTGTAATTTAATAATTAAATTCCAACGAAAAAATATGTTATAGTGATTCAATAATTAAATTCTAAGACTTATATGTAAAAGTCAAAATATATTACGGAATTGGGGATCGATTTACCTGCATTAATAAATGCATGGCGAGTACTCAATTGCAACCAACATTTGTATGGTAAGAAGAGTACGATGTATTGACAAAGTATTTTTAATTGAAAAAAAAAAACATTTACATTGAAAGGAGAAAAATAAACATTTACATTGAAAGGAGAGAGGATATATTATCAAAATATTTATAATTGGAAAAAAAAAATTAAAAATGAAAAGCAAACATTATATGTTACTATTCCACAGAACTTAAATTTCCATGGATATACACTCAATGATGTATTTATAATTTTTTCACGGAGCCATTTAATAGAATAAGGAAGAAAGCATGATAGAAACAAGAGGAAAAGAATTATTGCATCAACCATGATTGTGACATACAATCCATTTAAGTTGGCGTTAATGAAAGACAATAATTTAGAATAAGATAATTTAGTTAAGGGTTTTTCTGAAATAAACTAATGTGTAATCTCTTATTTTATGAAATCTAATGTGCATCTCCAAATTAGGTTATAAAAGTGGATTTTATTAATAATTTCGTTTTTTTTTTCTTGTCATGAAAGCACAAATATGGGCCATGCTGTAGCCCTTTATGTGTCGGTTATAGAAGCGGGCTCTTTCATGCAATTAGAATCTTAGAAACAGAACAAAAACTTTGAAAAAGAAATTAGAGTGTCCTTGAATCCTTTAGGGATGTTTGTCACGTTCTATTGAAAATCACCCCTCAATGGGAGGCCCCCGAATTCAAACAATACTCGATTATTTCCCCTACTCCATTGCCCTGACCTGCCCGTATTTGAGTCCTTTTGCTTTGCCAAACCCCACCACCAATCCCGATCACCCACCCAACCCCATGAGCACCACCACCCGCTTTGCTTTAGCTGGCAGCAAATACTCCTCCGCACAAAAAGACAAACCACGTCCATGTCCCCCCTCTCCCTCCGCTTGCTCCTATCTTTTTCTTTTACGTAAGTCGTAATATTCTTCTTTTTCCCGGTAATCATTTTCTAGAAATGAAGCCATCATGCGCGCCGCATGGCCCCCGGCGATGCCATCGTCATGATTGAAGACCGGACGTCGTGGTGGATGTCCCCCAAATGAGCTGGATGATCATGGCGTCCACATCATCATAAATGGAGTGTCTGTAGTTGAGACGGAAGGGAATGGGAAATATACGGTAGTCAACATGGCAGCGATGGGTGACTCGTGAGTCAAAAAGTGTATAGGACGATGCCTCATAATACTTGACTATGCATGCATCATCGTATAGGGCACGTTTCGCGACCGACCGTGTACCGGTTGTAGCCGGTGCCAGGAGGGGGGAGCGGCCCACGGGTGCCGATGGCATCGCCCATCTTTGACGTGACTTCTTTTTTTAATTATAAAAAGAGCCGTTAAGTATGACGGCGCCGTTTGCTTTCTCCGTCAGGCGGGAGGTTTCGGTTGGTATCTCGTCTTCTTTTTCCTTTTTCTGCGAGAGCAGGCCATGACGAACGCCGAGAGATGAGTGTTGGTATTGTGGGTTGGGAGCGAGGGTTGAGGGAGGGAGGGCAAGGAATGTTGTGTTCAACGGCCACCAACCAATGTCGTTACGCCATTGCCAATTCTGATGTTGGGTGATCTTGGTGAGCAGTGCGGGAATGGAAACGGAAATAGTTTCTTTCTGTATTTGTTCCGGAGAAATCATCTTCATTTAGTGTGCATTTTCTTGAGGATTGTGCAGGCAGCGCACCCTATTTATCCTCTTGTTCTTCCGTAAGGTTTTTGCTGTGTGCGTTTTCTTGGGAGGCGGCGAAGATGCAGATTGGAGAGCAGTATGGGCTGGCGGAGTTGCAGCAGTTCATGGTTGGGCGCGGTCATATGCTCACGCTAGCCCAGGAAATGCCTCCAGAGATTCATCTTCAGTACCACCATCACCAGCAGCAGCAACAGGCGCAGCAGCAGCAGTTTCATGCAGCGTTTCACCAGCGCCAACAAATTGAAGCCCATCACCAGCAGCAGCAACAGAACCACGGTAATAGAGTTTACCAGGCTTCTTCTCATCCGCTCCAGCATGAGGAAAATAGGCAAAACCACCATTCTTACAATCACCATGTGCATCAGAGGCCTGGTAATAACGGTATTGCACAGCAATTGAGTTTGAGTTCGGATTCTCCGCGACCGCCGTCTCTGTCTGTTTCGCCGCCCTCCAAGCGGACAATATCTCCCCCGGGGATAATTAGCAAGCAGCAGCAGCCGCCTGTAAATGTTAATGTGAACGGCGTGCCGAGGGACCAGCAGACGTTTGAAGATTACGATGAAGGGTTCGACGAGGGAGACAGGAGCGGCAGCGGTGGGAACGGCCGGTGGCCGAGACAGGAAACGCTCACGCTCTTAAAGATTAGATCAGAAATGGATTCCAAGTTCCGCGAGGCCACCCACAAAGGTCCCTTATGGGACGAAGTTTCAAGGTAAATTAGGCACGCATCTCTTCTGTAACCAATGTCATTCATTAAACCCTTGGCATTCCAGTAACTGCCGTTACCGGAAACCCTAATCAAAACTAAACCGTTCAAACTCTTCGTTATAGCAAAAAGAAACTAGTCTCTTCAAAGCCATGCGGCGATAAATTTTAACCCGGGTATTTCCTTGAAAACTTCCGTTAAGACTGGGCAGGCTTATAGCAGTTGCTCAGTATAGATCCTCGGTTTCACTTCACTAATGTCAGATATTTTGTGGCCATAATTTTTCTGCCGCTGCAAAGCACTTTATAAAGCTAAAGTCGAATATTTTAAATTAGAAAGAGTTAGGGTTCGAATCTCGTCAGTAGGAATAAAGCTAGCTCGATCTGAATTTTTAGGTTTGCTTTAAATCTATAGTTTCGAATGTCCTGGCACACAGATATCAGTGTGTTTTCTAATGACTTGGTCTCGGCAAGATGTTTACTCGTGCTAATTCTATCGTATTTGAAGGAACTTTAGTTTCTGCTTGATATTGGCTCTGAAATTGCTTTCTTCCTATTGAACATAGTACTAAATCGAGCTCGTTTGGAAGAAAATTAGTGTATTTATTATTTTCATTAAAATATTAAGGGGAAATAAACCTCGGAATACCTTCGTAGTGCACTCAGTCATTCTATGAAGAGAAAATTATAGAAGATAGTGGTTGTGCAGTTGCTGTTCCCTGTAAAATAAATTTATTGTGAACATAGTAAGAACGCATACATGTCAACAGAAGGAAAGCAAACGGTAGAGTGTAGCAAATAAATGTGTAGTTGGCGATGAAACAAGAAAATATGGAAAATGTAACTTTTACAGTATACATTTTGACAGGTTGCGAAGCGCAATTAGTGCAGCATTACGATTTCTTCATTCTTATATGAGTATCGTATAAAGGAGTGCATTTTAAACAAAATATTTAAACCTAGACTTGACTGAGTGTATGGTTACGATTTCTTGATTCTTCAAAGTTTTTCACATATAAGATTGCACTTCAAACTAAATCTTTAACCGATTCTTGATTTTGCTATATGCAGGGCTCTCGCGGAGCACGGTTACCAAAGGAATTCCAAGAAGTGCCGGGAGAAATTCGAGAATCTTTACAAATACTACAAGAAAACAAAAGAAGGCAAAGCAGGAAGGCAGGACGGAAAGCATTACCGTTTCTTTAGCCAGCTCGAAGCTTTGTACGGAGGAACCACTATTGATGCTGCCGACAGTTGTTTTGGCGTAACAACGCGGACAAATTTAACCGAAAGTCCAGCAGGCCTGGACTTTAACGGAGACGGAGCCTCGCAGAAATGCGCTGACACTCACAACAGCGAGGCCTTTAGTTTGTCTTCGGATTCTTCTTCGGATGACGAGTACAGTCACGATATACAGGAGAATCACATAATTAGCCGAGGAAAAAGGAAACGCAAGAGCTGGAAATCGAAGATGAAGATGTACTTCGACGCGCAAATGAAGAAATTCATGGACAGGCAAGAAGCCTGGCTCCAGAAAGTTCTAGACACGTTAGAGCAAAGAGAGCAAGAAAGAGTTAGCAGAGAAGAAGCGTGGAGACGTCAAGAAGCGGCTCGTCTGGAACGCGAGCACCAGCTCTGGTCCAACGAACGAGCCCGTGCGGCGAGCTGCGATGCCGCATTTATTTCCGCGCTGCAGAAAATCACCGGGCAAAATCTACAGCTCCCGGAAATATTCGCACCGCCGCCTCCTCAGATTACCATGAATCCAGAAGCTCAGGAGCAGCAGGACATGGTTAACAGAGAAAAAGAAACTTACGATCCGAACAACAAACGATGGCCGAAACCTGAAATTATGAGCTTAATCCGCCTGCGTACGAACATGGAACGCAGGTTTCAAGAAGCCGGCGCCAAGGGCCCCCTCTGGGAAGAGATCGCCACTAACATGTCTCGTCTAGGATACGACCGTAGTGCCAAGAGATGCAAGGAAAAATGGGAGAACATAAACAAATATTTCAGAAAAGCCAAGGACAGTAACAGGAAGAGGCCTGAGAATTCGAAGACCTGCCCTTATTTTCAACAGCTCGATTCACTCTACCGTCAAGGAGCTCTGGGATTCTCAAACGGCGGAAGCAGTACCACTGCCACATCCACTAGTACGAAAGTATCAAACCAGCCGGACGGCGTCCATGACCAGACCACGACTGACGAACTCGTATTGCAACCCTGCACAAGCAGTCACGAGAACGATGAGCGCCGAGAGGCTGTGGAGATCCTAGGACAGCTCATGCCATCATCTGAAGGCGGTTGTACTCACAATAATATCAACAATGATAATAACAATAATGGCAGTAACGGCCACCCAACACCCGGAGCCTCCTCCAATAATAATAACTGCGTGCAGTTCTTCTCTGGGGCAGCAGAAAATGGATGTAATTGGGAGGGCTATCCGATGAAGCTCAAAATTAAGCAGCAGCAGCAGCATCAACAGCATTAAACCACCACTCAGCCAGACGTGCGGAAACGACAGCCACCGCCATTAAACCACTCTGTGAGACTTGCATATTCTAGCTAGATATTTTGCTTATAATGTATTTTGCATTGCTCGCTGCAATATCATTTGTGTTTCTTTATTTCTTTTTTGAGAATTCTCTTGAACGAAGTAATTTGCTCGCAGGCGGAGCATATATATAGGAAGTAGATGATGAAAAATAGCAATATAGTGCATGTGTACTTCAACCCCTTCGTTTTGTATAATTCCAAATGCATTAGTAATTATCCTTCTTCGAGGACAAATTATGATTTTGTATTGTTTAGGATGCCCCCATTAGCGAAAGCTTCCATGTTTTTTTTAACATATGATTCCTCTTCAATTATTAATTGTTACTCTCTGATAGAAAATTGCAATATCGAGAGTTTTTATTGCACTCTCTTTTACTGCCCAATTTCTTCCGTCATTCCGAAATCATTCTCTATTTTATTAACATCCAAATTTGGGGTTAACAATGCAATTGTAATGTGTTGTTCAATGGCTCTGATATTCGGTCTGACTTTCCCCATCTCATAGAATATTTCCTTTAGATCTATATTTTTTCCTATTTTAATAGTGCTGCCTTCATTATTTTATCTCCCATCATCAGTATAACTGAGGACATTTTTTCAGAGTAGTAAACCAAAAAAAGAGGAATTTACTAAATTTAATTTAGGTTCAGCAACTTCAGAATCGTTTAATAAGTAGCTTCTAACCCTCGTATCATCAGTTATCGCACAAAAATCGTTGTGTAAAATACGGTATTCGCCTAACCGAAAGGTCTGGGTTTATACCCTACATACCAAACGCTATTTGAGTTATCTATATGGCCTTCTATTTTATTTTTCTTCTATCCACGGCGACATTCTCACACCTTAGCGATGGGTTAGAGCGACAAGCTTCATTGTACAACTTTTATAACAAACACGCTCCAAAACTTAACAATCTTAGTGAGAGGAGTGTTTTAGAGTCCCACAAGAAAATGAGAATCGACTTTGTGATATGACTACGATATTTGGTCTACCCGCACGCCTAAATGCCTGCCATATAGATGGAAAAAAAAAATTGAAATGGGTGTATTAGTCAAAATTTACACCAATATATGATATGAGTTTATTTTATCGAAATTTATAGATAGAGTGGGTCTAATAGTTAAGAACATGTATTTCATCTTATGAGATTATAGGTTCAAATTCAGAGAGGATAGGGTATGTACACCTCCATAAACTTCAGTAGTCAAATCACTGCATGGAGGGGATTCCTTATCCCACAAACAAAGAAGTCTCATACACCAATTTGATGTATGTGTGACCTTAAAATTAGATTATCATTATCATCATTATCCTAGTATTTAAATGTACCTATTATTACATAGAGATATGAATCTTCTTATAACATTATTTGGATGTGTTTATTATTATATATTGGTGTGGAGGAGATGTCTTATAGATATGAACATGTAACACTTGTTACATGTCGACTTCTTCTATTTAAAAAGTTAATATACTTTAATAATAATCGGCTTGGATTGATATTATCCCAGAAGCTATTAGCACCAAGAGAGATTAAATCCCTTAAGATGTGAATAGTTTTTCAATAACAAAAAGGTTTCCTAGAGAAAGATTTGAATCATATTAACACTTAACAAAATCTAGGACTAAGATGAATTTAGGCTAATTTAATCTTCACACCTACATTTAGGAGAAAAAATAAAAATTTACAACAAAACTCTTTGATAACTTCATTGTCATTTACCTTAACACTATCTATATACTATATGTATATTCATATTAAAAAATTTCTAATAACTTAGCTACCATCTACCTCAATATTCAATGTTACTTAAGTATCTTCTACCTGAATACTAATCTCTACATGCTTTCTTTGTAACTTAGTCATTATTTACCTCAAAGTTATCTTTACATGCTATATGCATATAGCATTTATCACATCTAAGATATAGCATGTAGATGAAATAACATTGAGGTAAATGGAAACTAAGTTATTTTTTTTTTTAATTTGAATATGCATATAGCATATAGAGATAGCATTGAGGAAAATGGCATCGAAGTTACCAAAAGAAATTTTAATTTGAATATACATATCATTTGTAGAGTATTTTGGTTTAGGTAATTGGGAAGAACTATACATTCTAAAACTCTTAAATTTGGTTATTAAAAAGGATATGAACAAGTGTCAAGTCTTTGGGGGACTTGAAGTTGGTGATAGAATGGGTAAAGAAATTTGGCTATTAAAAAGGATATGAACAAGTGTCAAGGATATCAAACTGTTGTCAAAAACTATTTTTCATGGTTAAATTAGTCTACTTTTGTGCGCTTCAAACCGTTGTCAAAAACTATTTTCCATGATTAAACTAGTCTACTTGTATGTGCCTCGCACAACATGGAAGGGATATATGCTCCATTTTCATAACTTTTATCTTTATTACTAGAAATATGCTAGACTATGTATTCCCTCTTATATCTTTTGGAGGACTTGTGGATGGAACTATTTACCTAAAATATTTCTATATTTTTCATAGGGTTTCAAGGCCCATATATATATATATATATATATATGATAGAAGATAGGCATATTTTTGCTAGTATTGCTTCAACACTTTTTGAATGTAACTATTTTTAAGTTGGAATATATACTTACGAATTTCCTCAAACCCAAAATTTATGAGAAGGAAGGGAATTCAAATTAGATTCCATTTACTTCAATGTTATCTCTACATATTGTATGTAGAGTAAGAATAATTTTTTATTTTTTTTTATGTTTTAAAAAATCCTTAATATAGTTACCTTCTTATTTAGTTTGCAAACTCTTAAGAATTTTCACTTTATAAAGTGTTTCTATCTAATGTGATTATTTGTTTTCCTAAGGAAAAAAATATGTATTTTTATTAAATATAAACAAAATTAATTCAATAGTGCACTTAAACCATTTGACAAAACAACTCTTCGTATTTACATTTTTAAGCATAACAAAAAACTGTAGCACTAATATTGCTTTAATCAAAATTCTGTAGTAGTATGTAGTTACAACCAAGGTTCTTGAGTATATTAAGTTGTCTGCCCATCTTAGAGTATGGATATAATCTAGGTTTCTCGATCCAATCCTAATCCATCTTTTGATAGTCCATCCACTATCATGTTCATGTCCCTAAATATGTGAGACAAAGAGATATGTGAGAAAATTGTCATTAGAAGTTGCACATCATCATACAATGGTTGTAAACTACACTTGACAAAACAACTCTTCATACTTGCATTTTTAAGCATAACAAAACACTGTAGCAATAATATTTCCTTAATCAAAATCCTGTAGTAGTATATAATTACAACCAAGGCTCATGAGTATGTGTAGTTGTGTGTCCATCCTAGAGTATGGATATAATCCAGGTTCCTCGATCCAGTCCTAATCCATCTTTTGATAGTCCATCGGCTATTTTGTTCCTATCCTTGAATATGTGAGACAAAGAGATATGCGAGAAAATTGTCATTAGAAGTTGCACATCATCATACAATGGTTGTAAAGTGAAATTCTTTAGTGTCATTTCCTTGTGCAACCATTGAATAACCAGGAGTGAGTCACCAAACATTTGTATTCGTGGTACACCAAACTCTTTGGGCCAACCTCAAAACTAATTTGAGAGTCATCAATTCACAGTAATTATTTATTTCTTAGCATATCCCATCTTTAAAAGAAATGCTATGATTTGAAGATAAATATTTAAAATCACTTGATCCTCTCTTAGAAGGGATTCTCTATGATGAAACATCAAAGTATGTCGATGAGATATCCTTGTTCATTACCTCTTCTTTCATTTCATGATTGTTTTGATTTATCTCATAGCATTRTATATAGTACAATGGAACATCAAATGCACCTCATCTCAAACTTCTTGATGGGAAGGAAAACAATTGACACAAAGCTTCTTGATATATATATTTTCATCTTCTTATTTCAAATTCTAGGTCATGAAAGTTTAACATGAATTCAAAAAATATATATCTTTCATGCATTGATATTTTGTTTTTGAGGTAGTGTTCTTATGGAGCTAATCATCGAGTTAATATCATATTGGTAGAATCTCATTTTCTCACCAGGATTGTACTATATCTTTTTGTGGAAAATATGTGCTTAAGAAAAATTCGGAAATTTTGCCTCAATATGTGAAGTTCCCCATATTTGTATCCTTTGAATTTTCACCCTTATGGCTGAATCTGAATCCTGTGAATTTTCAGCCTTGTGGCTGAATCTGAATACTGTGAATTTTCAGCCTTGTGGCTGAATCTGAATACTGTGAATTTTCAGCCTTGTGGCTGAATCTGAATCCTGTGAATTTTCAGCCTTGTGGCTGAATCTGAATCCTGTGAATTTTCATCCTTGTGGCTGAATCTGAATCCTGTGAATTTTCAACCTTGTGGCTGAATCTGAAATATTAATTATAACATCATATATTTCACTTTTGTCCAACAAAAATCACTAGGCATCCCAACACAATTGACAAATATATTTCACTTTTGTCCAACAAAAATCACTAGGCATCCCAACACAATTGACAATCAAATAATACACTTCAAGGGGGGAAGGTTCACAACCTTAAGGGCTCATTTCCCTTCACAAATCAGATCTGGAAAATACTTTATAACAACAGATTTATTAGTGTTAAATATCCCCCTTTAGTTTCTTCTTAGATTGATAAATCACTTAATAAATATGCTAACTGCTCATAATAAATCAACATACCAAACAACCTTAGAAACCATTCATTAACATTAGAAATGAAAGTCTAAATTTTAGATCTGCAATGCACAATATTTAGACAATAAATGCACACTTCATATTACAACAACGTGAAGATACAAGTACATAACGTCAACTCATTTCATCAAAAGTGAGTACAATATGTCTCATTTTCTTATCACAAGCTAGGACATTCCAATTCCATCCAAAGCCTAACTAGCGCATATTCCATCAACAAAAGCACTAACTAGCTATCACAACTTAGCAAGGAATCACACCAAGCTACTCCTAACCAATCCAAAGGATCAATAAAAAACTAGCATCAACATTAACAAGTTCACCCTTGACCTCCCACTTTCATCACATAAATCTTCTAAAAGATCCCCCAAGCTTACATCACACATATTCTCAATCTTCTTCACTCCTTGCTCATGTCTTAGTCTAGGATTTAGATGATAGGGATTCTTAGTTTCAGTATATGATTGGGATTCTTAGTACTTAGTGTATCACATTGTTATTTGTGTTTTGTGTGCACATAGGACATTTTATTATGGTTTATTGTGGCAACGCCTCTTGGTTTACTAGTCTCATGGCTAGTTGACATCCTCTCTCCAAAAATAACTATTATTAGCTTTAGTTGTTATTTATTAGGATTTTGTTGAGAATTTCTCTCCAAGTTTGTGGAGATTTTTCTTGATGTAAAGTTATATAATCTTATGTTTGGATTAATGAAAATTAGTTAGATATTTTATTTCGTACAATTTGTGTAGAACTTTCCTCATGAGTGGATAATTTTATATCATTACATTACTCAAACCATATGTCTTTTTAGATCATACTAGCACAATGGCTCCATGACAAACCTTAGCACTGGACTTCTGAGTTTCTTTTCCATCCTAGTGTTTGCATCCCATAAACAATAGGTCTTCTTCTCTTGCATCATGTTAGCACTAGAAGTCACCTTCAGATTGCATTGAAGGTAAGCCCAGTACCCATCAATTAATATGTCACAGGTAATTGAGTTTTGGGTGGTCAAATGGAGAAAAATCAATAATAATAGTGTTCTAACTCAGAAATGTGGACTAGCATACATAAGCAATTGAGGTCTAGAATCAACTTCGGTGAGTAAGTTGGAGTAAGGGTGAGTAGGAGGAAGATTTAGTGAGAAAGGTGTAGAGGTCCGGTATGAACATCATATTTTCCAGCAGCCTAAGGAGGAAAAACTTAAACACAAGGTCCTCTTGGATTCAAATTTCAAGGAAGCTGAAAGAAATCATAACAGTACTATAATCAAACATTTATCATAATATAGTTACAACAATCCATGTGAATCAATCAAACATGAAATCTCTCAGTATCAGAGGCAAATAAGATAGAGTAAGAAAGATGACTTAGATTAACCAAGATGTCTCAAAAACAAATACATAACCAGAGAACCAGTTGTTCTCAATCAAAATATTATGATATTAGGGAGCCTAGCTCAAGCATTCGACCATAACAAAATATCAAAACTAACTATATATACTCAAAACTGTTGCAACTACCAGGAGCGTGATCGGACCCCTGCATTCAAAGTTTTCAGTCAGCGCCTGCTCTGCCAGACTGTGTAAGCCTCATTATGTCAGACGTGAGACAGGCGCAGTTAGGTATTTTATAGGAAAATCTATCCAGGAGGAAGTTTCGGGTGGACAGTCTGCCTTTATGGTTGATCTCTTGCAACAATTTCCATTTATGGGGTGAGACGAGGTCTCAACTTTCGACCCCATCTTCAATAAATTCCTTCATTGGGATCAGGACGAGGCCTGACGCCCATGAATGTTTCCAGGCGGTGCCCACGACTTCTTTAAGTCAATCCTGACACCTCGAGGTTCAACAAATCTTCTTCTGTGATCAATACAGACTCTTTCGGCCTTTGGTGCAGCTCCTCTCCCTCGCTCCATCTTCAATGTAACCTAGGGCCATGACCCTACGCAATTGTGCGATTGCGGGCGCGACCAAGGGTGGTTTGAAAGCAAACCGTTTTTGTCCCCGCAATTCACCATGAACCGCCACGCGTCCCTTTCCAAAAACCATGATTTTGATTGTGGCTCGTCCTTGAAATTTTAAAACGTGCACACCTTCCAACCTCGCAATGGGTTGTGATCGTTGATCTTGTGATCTGAGATGAGGCTCCCTGATCAATGACCCAACTCTGGCCAGAAACCTCCTCCATACAACAACTTGATTGCTAAAATCTACAAAAATGTACATCCTTTGCCCCTATAATTTGAACTTAAGTAATCTTATATTGATTTTCAATTATTATTTCGTATGAAAAAAATTTCATATTCATATATCCTATTTTATCTCAATATTTAATATATCAGCATAATGAATATCCGTCTAACAATGGCATACGGTAAAGTGAAAAGTATCCACACCTAACATATTGTTTTTACTATTTTTAGATTTTACTATTAGGATTTAAGGTGTGCTCTGAAACGAAATTCTCTCCGTAGTTTTACTTTTTTCATCCAACCTTATTAGTGTCATCATATTTGTAGTATTCTTTTTAATGTGATGAACAATTAACTTGTTAAGGTTAAAATCTTTTGCTTAATAAATAATGAAAAATAATAATATTGATATTTTTAATAATATTATACAGTAAGAAATTTTGTCGTTTATGTTTTAAATGCGATAATATTTAAAAAAATAGTTAAATTATATTAAGCCTACGTTAACACGTTTTTAAAAGTTATGTGATCTTTCTTAGATCATGAAGGGGTTATACCATTATGGGTGGATTTTTTGAACAGTGAATTGACCCAATATTTGATAGGTTTCTAGCCGTAAATGCCTTTACTATATTTTAAAAGTAATTAATATAAACAATTATATAAAGCATTGCATTTTTAATTAAAAAGGCAATAGTTTAAATCGATATAGTTTATTTTAAAAGTTTTAAATGTGCAAACACTTTTTTTTATCGATTCGGAAGGACTTATGAGATACAGTTGTATAGGTTTTAAAATTAGATATAAATAAAACTGTAATAATAACAAAAAAGATGATTTAAGTCGTTGGTGAAAGAATTTAAAGAATGAAAATTTATTGAATAATAATTAAGAAATAATGTTAAATTTACAAGATAACCATTGACAAATAACCATTTCAATATAAGATTAAATTAAAATTAAAATAATTATGAATCAGAAAAAACAATTTAAAGAATGAAAATTTATTGAATAATAATTAAAAAATAATATTAAATTTAAAAGATAATTATTGAGAAATATGAAATAACCATTGAGAATTTTTTTTATTATTTTGATTTTTTTTTAAATAAATTTTTTTATATATTTATTAAATATTATAAATTAAATTTTTTATTAGTTGCGATCTCGTTGATGTGATTTGATTGGCTTGGTGTATGCTATTTATTTTCATGAATTGTTAGGCTTAAAAAATGAATTAACAAAAACAATTTTCTCATTCGTTGTTTGGGCGGATTGTTGCAATCGAGGACAGTAGATGGCCTCACTTCCTTCAGTCGATGGTCTTTCATTGCAGGGCAAGTCAGTCCACTTGATAGGCTACATGGAGCCATCGCTTCATGCTCCATGAGCGTGCCGCCACCATAAACCTCAATATCATCTTGCTAAGAGAAGTTCTTAGATAACACAGAAAGGTTCTCGTGACTGCCAATTTCTACTAATAATAGAGACTGCCACTTCAATTCCCTTTTCTCTATCTCTTTCTTAATCACATTGTTCACATTCAAGAAAGTCGATGACCAAGATCCAGACTGACCCATGTACTTATTCGCAACAAGTGGGAACGATCATCATTCAAATGATAATGTGGCAACAACTACGTTGAACACAGACACGATGGTTGAAGGACACATGAACGTGATGGTCTCCTTCCAGGTATCCATCTTTCATTGTCTATAGTTTTGAAGTAATTGATGGTATGAGTTGTTGGAATACCCCCTCGACAACAGTGTACTGTATGGATTGGGCCCAAAGAACAATAACTAATATTACACGTTTTCATTTCCTCTCATCACAACTGCTATCACTGATTAGTTCTTATTGTTCCTTATTCATATCAAGGGAAGTTTTACAACCTAATTTATATCACAAAGTAGTTGTTATTTAGAAAAACCCTACGTATTTTTCTTTGAAATCCATTGCCCTGTTGCATTTCTTAGGTGGTCCTCATTGGCAACAATTGCAAAGGTAGGCTAAACACAACACTAAATAGATGACCAGGCCAAACAACCATGATAGCTTGAGGGGAAAATGGTAATGGCATACGAATAAGTAATTGTCATGGAAGACATAACATAACATAATTAAAAATCTAAACAATACTGGCTATAAAGGGTTAGATGATATATGATTGGAACAATAGGTTTCGTTCAATATACACATTATTTTCTTGAGGGAAGAATCTAAAATGTCAAGAAGAAATCTACAATGCAATCAGGTCATTAAAATTTAGTGAACAATCCTATATAAATGCAATTACAAACTAGTTCACTTACCTTAACTTATAGCCTTGGACGCCCTTTGAAACCACTTACCTCCATAATGCCTAGTGGGTAGGAACTATTGCTATTTACATTTACTCAGTCCACTTGCTTTACTTAAGTGCGCTCGTGTGTGCATACTCATTCTAGGCCTCATCCGAAGCTACACCCATTGAAGCATACCTCAAAACAATGTTCTTCAATTTTGCTTCATCAGAGGTGCGTATTTTCTCATTCAATTGAGTCAAGTCCTTAAGAAGGTGTCTCTACAAGGTAGGTAAAGAATTTACTCTGATATCAAATAAAAAGAAAGATTGTTTGTACTTTGATCTCAGACGGTTAAAAAAATCTTTTGCTAAGGTGGTTTTCCCAACCCCACCAAGGCCCACAATTCCTAGAACCCTAGTTCCAATGCTTTGATGCTTCAGTAACTCTTAAATTTTTTTATCTTTTTGATCCAAAACTGTAGGATATCTGGACACGTCTAGTAGTGGTTTTTTAACCTTTTTCAACACTAGGTCCATGACCTCATTCACGAGCTGCCACTCGACACTGAATAATATTAACAACAAAATTGCTATATTAATTGCTAGTCAAAACACCTACATAAGAAATGTTTCATACATCTGTCAAAACGCCTACATAAGAAATGTGTCATACATCTACCAAACAATACCAAATGAAAAAGAGGAACAAGAAGCTTCTTACCCATTATACAGCGCCTTCAAGTCGAAACCGCTTATCTCTAAAACACGAAAAAGATCATTTCTCCAGTTTTCAATGATGTCATGGAAGTACCTGCAACAATCGACAACACAATGCTCACCACGACAAGAGATGGGTTTTCCTTTCTAGGTCATTTTTTTGACCAAAATTTATGTGCATGAAGCTCAAAACCACGATCGCTCCTAATCTATATCACCACCATCCCGATTCACCAGTGCCTCTACAGACGATGGACGAAGGATCGCACCCAGGTAAGTAATAACATTTATTAATTGGGGAATCGTTCTCTTTCATAACCTTGCTACATTGTATCAGTGCATTAGACGGGTGGATTGCTCTCACCATCCCATGTTAAAAGAATAGGCTCTCACATTAGCCTGCGAATTTTGGAGGGTGTTCCACTCAAGGCACATTGGGAAGATGTATGAACGGTCTCATTTTGGAGTGTTCATTGATTTTGTCGGTTTAGAGGAAATAAGATTAATTTTGATAAAGATGGGTCTGAAAACAAACACGGATTTAGTCATACAAATTTTACATTGAAAATGTCATAGTTTATTTAATAGATTTGATATTTACGTAAAGCAATTGTATAATAATAAAATAAATACATGATTATATTTATATATTGTACACATAAACAAATAATATATTCCCACTCCCCCATCATCAATTCACGTGGAAAAAGGTAGTAGATGCATTGGGATTTAAAAGTACAACGTTCAAGACATAGTCCCATTAATCATTTTGACAATTTTTTTTCTAAATGTCAGATTTAGTAGCTGAAAATTATAGTGCAACTGTTGAAGCCATACATTTTTCCCCATTAAAGATGGCTGTCAATTTCTCGAAGATATGGTTTGTTATATTTGAGAGGATCCAAGAGACAGTATTGCTAGAATCTAGTCTCTAGATACGTTCAGTGGCCATAGTTTCAAATTTTGAACAAAATACAGACTAAATTTCAAAATTTCTCATTTATGAAGGTTTTTAAGAAACAATAAAGTGGCAGAGGCAGTGTTTGCGGAAATTGGAATATTTTGTTTCAAATTGTCACGAGCACACCAATTCACTATATATAACAATGGACTAATGCTTCCTGATACATGTGTATTGGAGGGGAAACATCACAAGAAAATGCATTAGATCAATTTCAGTGCATACTTTAAGTTTTACATGTAGGGAATTTGTTCCTCTGTGCATTTTACAATTTTGAATGTTTGAAAGTATTGGTGTTGCATTTCTATCTGGTAATCTGTGTGTGAAGGAAGTACCGGAACACCATGAAATAAATATCACATTGATGAAACTGTAACATCAACACAAGTTAATTGTAATTTAATTGATGGAAATCATGGCACATAAGGGAATATCATGTTTATCATGGGATGAAAATCAAAACCATATCGCATGATCCGATGGTAAAGTAAATCTTTGTTCTAAGGTCAAGGAAGTGATTATTTCCCTACGAAACCAGGACATTGTGAAAGGCCAAATTGAAGACACTAGTTTTTTATCAGTGTTTGATGTCAAGATACATTACTTTAATAACGTTGATAAAGGGTCCACTCGGAAATGCAATAAAAAATTATTTTATTTAGTTTATTACTATTCAGATTACTTTAGTTTAATTCTAGTTTTAGTTTTTACTTTAAATTTTAATTTAGTTTTTTTTTAATTACTATTTGGATGTTTGTAAATTTAAATATAGTTCTGAATGAATAATTTGGTATTCATAAGGTTCTTATGACAAATTTTCTATTGCAATTTTTCTTCCATGATATGATGTGTGATAGCCACTTGCTATCTTGTTGGAAGATATATATTTTGTCAAAATATTTTGTTGATATATATATCTAGCTGGGAACTAGAATTTCTACAAATGGATACATGGAAGATAATGGATGGTCCATATATGAAGGATGGGCATGCATTCCATGATCCTGAACAAAATATCATTCTAACGAAGGTTCTAGGTATTGAATCTCGATAACATTTATTTATATCAAGGAGGTTTGTTGATGGAAAGAAAGAAGTGTGAGATACCTCGAGGTTCATATATAACCAAAAGGAATGGTAAGGAGGAAGTCCATGTCCTTTCATTGAGGCCTAAAAATTCTTACTATTAAATATATTGGATATGTTGGATTGGTCACACCCTGTATGTTCTCGTATGAAGCAGTTGAACTGCTGACATAGAAAAGAATATGAATCTTCCCTGTTTAATCCTGAGAATTTTCTCTTTTGTGCAGCCATAGGAGATGGGAAGACTAATATTTCCATGTAAACCATACTTCAATAGATAGTTCTGAATAAGAGTGGAGATGTTTTTGTTAAGAGTGGTGATGCTTTTGTTGATTTGAGCAAGTTGAAAGTTGTCTATGTTGCGCGTATTAAAGCATTGGTTTCAAAGGTGGTTGGGAACTTGTCTAACAATCAACCTAATTTTCTTCCCATTTGAGTCTCCATAGTAAAAATTATGTTCTCTGTTGTGTTTACTTCTTGTGTTCCTGTTCGATGGTTGTGTGAATGAAAAATACTAAGTAAATGAGAAATGTTGCTTAATATACTACAGAACTATTAACAAATACTTGAATGCTAGTGTGTTGTGAAATTAAATTTCACTATTAGTTGGAGATCTAGCATTCCTTCTACATTGATGCTTTGTGTAAAATCTAAGTAGAATTTGAAGCTTCTTCACACCCTCAATTCAAAACAAACTGATAGTACTTACAACTATTTATGTATAGGCAACTATTAATGTATAAGCACATTAAGTTATATATTTTATGGGTGTAGAGAGTTTTTGGATAGTACTTACAAATATTTATGTATAAACACATTAAGTTATATATTTGATGGGTGTAGAGAGTTTGTGTATCTTATCTATTATTTGAGGATGTGATGAGTGGACACAAGTGTTGGGAGCAGAGTGCTAAATTTGTATATTTAATATACCAAATTAAACAGAGAAAAAAATCTCGAATTCAATTAATTGAAGATTGCAAAGATATTATAATTTAAATTTGATTGTTCAAAACTACAAATTTTGAACTATAATTTAAATTTGATTTTTCAAAAATAGGCAGGGACTAGCTTCTTTGTAGCTATTTTCCTTGTTGGATTCATCTCTTCAAAAGAAGGGGGAATATTCTTCGAAGAAAGAACATTAATAAAGAGAAAGGGAGCAAAATACTACCAATATTTCCATAGTTTATTGGTTTAATAAACCCAGATAAACATTTGTTAAATCCACATTACTTTGGATAATTTTGTTCGTTAAAGGAGTGAAAGTATAAATAGAGAAATACCAAGAATTCCAGACTAAGAAATTATATGGACTAAATAAGATGATCAAGATTAAATTCCATGACAATAATTTGTTTTCAACCTTTAAAATTTTTATAATATTGGCATTTTGTTCATAGTTCTTTAAAAATATGCATGCCCATGGACATTGTTATAATGCCTTAGTAGAGTTTCCCATAATAGTTGTGTAAACATAGTTGACAAAGAGAAAATAAAGGTTAGTAACTAGGGTAAGTATTCAATTGCTCACAATTCTTAAGGGAAAGAGGGGAATCAAAATTGAAGTTGAAGTTTTATGTTCTGATGGAAATATGATTGATTAAATACTAATTTATTGAATAAGTGAGATGGAAATGGACTTTGAGTATGAGATAATTAAAGACTTTGTACCCAAGGGGGATAATGATAGATAGGTTTCTATGTATGGAGGTCATTTCTAGTAAATAAATCGCATGCAGTAGCGTGAAAACAATAATTGTAAGAATGTTTCTAGAAGATTCCATCTAGTAGAAGGCTCCTTCACTAGACAGTTCCTAGGAGGTTAGATAGAAGCAATGTAATGAGATGTCTTGTGAAGCATATTGTAATTTTAGCGAGGATGGCTCGTGCAGTGATTCCTTTCTTAGGGAGTATTTAATGGTGTTACCCTGCATCAAGGGTTTTGTCTACAATTCTTGTGTATTCATTATTTTGTTGCTTATGGTGTGAATGATGTGGTTTATTTATCAAGCTAAGGGTTTCTCTTCTATTTTTTACATATCAAGGTACATCACAAACTTAAATAAGGTGAAATTTTCCATCATGAAGCTAAAGGGAATTCTAGTCATTTGGTCATATTTTATATATTATGAGAGTGATTTTATACAATGTGAGAGAGTGCAACTAGACAAGAATATGGGGACTTGGATTAGGATGCTATCCAATTTAAGAGAGAAATTACTAATAGTTGATTGTAGACAATGGTCATGATGAAGCTGAAAGAAAGAAATGTTTCTAAGTGTATGAATGGACCAAAGTTCTTAGTTCAAGATGATATGAGCTTGCATATGATAGGAGACATGGAAGAAGGCTATATATTAGCTTTGATTAGAAGATAAGTTGATGGTGTGTAAGGACAATAAAAGGAATTTCGTTAGATGTAGAGGTGGATAATGTAGTAGAATGAGTTGAATAATGAACACTAAGAATTTGTGTGATGAGAACACCAATAGATAGGGGGGAGGTAGTGCATCATGCAAACATAGAGCCAAAATTGAGGAGGATTTTAAGTAAGAGGTTGAAATGTTTGTGGCTACAAAATGAAAGTTTATGGATATAGTTGTGGTGATGAAGGTTCAAAATAATTTCAGTATCCATAGAGGGATAGCATGGAGGAAATGAAGGAGACACAAATAGAACATGGTTAAACATAAATAGAAAATGTAGGAGTTAAAGACTCAATTGAGAGAGGATAGAATTAATTTTGTACACAAATAATATGTGTAGAAATTAGAAGAACAAAGACCAAACAAGTGAAGAGATTGAGGAAGAAAAACGTCAAAACCAATTGTAAGTCTAGTGGTAAGTGTTGTAACCAATTGTAATTATAGTGGTAAGTATTGTAAGTTTATTATTGACTTAAGTAGTATATAAATAATGAGAGAGGTAGAGATGGTTGAGAAACCTGGATTGGAATGAATGAATCATCTCCTATCCTATAATTTATTTTTCTTTCAAAAAGGATATGAGGTGAATTCTTTTGAGTAGTGTAAGGTGTCCTTTTAGAATAGTGAATACAAAGATGAGATATTGTGTGACATGATCTTGATGGATGGATATCACTTTTTGTTGGGGATATAATGGAAAATTATCATTATGGAATGCATGATGGGAGGAAGAACAAATATACCACCATGAACGATGAAAGGATATTTTAGTTTCTTCCTATAAATTATGAAGACCCTAGTTAAAGAATTCCTACATGATGTGAAGGAAAATAAGGAAAGTTATTTTGAAATCATGTCAAAAGGAGTGATAGAGAGAGAACATGGTGAAGTTGAATATCACGTAGAAGATAAACATGCCCGAACAAGTTTAGTATGTGTTTAATGTGTTCTTAGATATTGTTATGGAATATCTACATGAAGAGTCATTGGTAAAGAGGAGAATCATGCATGAGATAGATTCGGTAGATAGAGATACATTGTATAATTAGGGCATGCACAAAATGAATCCACTAGAAAGTGTAGAGTTGAATAAAAAAATTGAAGAGTTATTGCTGAGAGGTATTCTCATAGAGAGTATGTACTACTAGTGTCAATGTGAACCATGAAGAGAAATGGGATATAGAATATGTGCACTAAATCGAGATAACTAAATAAAACTACATTGATCTACGAGTTGCCATTGCTAATGATGGATGACTTGTTCGATAGTTTTAGTTGCAAATGATAATTTACCAAGATTTATAGATGTTACCTCCCCAACCTACACTCAAAGAAATAAATCCTGAAACACAAGTGAAGGACTAGGGGAACTCAGTAGGGTTTTTTAATGTCACCACAATAACACCTCATCTCTCTATACGATATCTCTCCTCTAGCACAAAGGGGGGATCCTTGATGAAAGTATAACATAAGCTTTAGAAAAGTTTGGGATGGTGGACCAACACTTATTTTTATTAATTTTTTTATGGATTCAATATTAAATTAAAGAGGGTTTGACAATATGGAGAAGGCGTGGAAAGGATGTTACAAAAAAACTCCAACTAACAAAAATATTTTTCTTCAATGTGTTGAAAATTGTGGGAGGGCTCTTTCAAACATGCTCCTAAAAAAAGTACAAAATCAACTAAGAATGATGTTTAACAATTAGATAGTGAAGAAACAACCATGTCATTAGACCAAATATGAAGTAGACGAAGCAAGATATCCTTCTATTGAATGAACAACCAAACAACGTATCATATATCAAATCTAATTATATAACAATATTTAGAGAACCATAACGTACCAAAATTAATATAAAATTACAACAATTGTTTTTCCAAAATTCAAAGTGACATCTAGGGTTAGGGATGGTTACCACTCAAACACTAATATCTTATTACTAGAATATAACTACCCTTGTACAAAAACAATTAAAACAAACCTATATCAACAATTTCCAACACTTGAAATAAACCAAGACAAGAAAATAAAGTTGGAGAACATCATATAGAACAAACCCTTAACTTCATCCACCCAAAATATCTTCAACTAGGATTAGAGGGAATCTCCCATAAATCCAACCATGCTTTGCAAATGAGGTGGATCCCTCGTTTTATATTGTTGAGCTCAATCACCTTTATAATAAAATCCACTTTACCCTCCAACAAATATTGATAAAATATTCATCTAAAGAAATGATTTGACATCTTAAAGTTGGGTGCTCTTCATAATGGGTGAAGTATGCACATAATATGGTTTGAGTGAGTCTTTTCTACCACATTTCACGTTCCTAAGAGATTGATCCTCTCTTTGCTCTATTCAAGACTTAGAATATAAGTAAAATACTTTAATAGGTGTGTATCCTAGGAGGATATGTAACGAAGAAATTAATGTCCCTTGGATCTAGGACACCTTCCTTTGGTGGATCCACATTTCAACATATATAGCCAAAGAATATGGTCGACTCCATCTAAATGTGGAGAGATCCTCTAAATTTCCACCTTTTAACCTTGAACCAAGTGAATCATGACCAATTCATTCTCCTTGATTAAGGGGATTTTCTATTTTTACCCCTTCACCAAACCATATCTCAACAAAATGCCTCAAAGATGGTGTTCCCTTGAATTATGTGCAAGTAATGGGCAATGGCTTTTATGACAACCCTTAAATTTGGGATTCCCTTCATCAATATATTAATATTTCATAACCCTTAAAATGTGGATTTCTCCTCTCAATTTTGAGCTTTTGAATTTAAACCAAGTAATCATGTGTCACATGTTATCATCCTATGTAGGGAATTCTCTAAGAAAAGATCCTCTCTACTGAAAATAGTAGTGAAAACCCAAAAACAACCACCTTTTCTTAGTATATGTGCAAAGTAGGTTGAAAATGGTTATTAGTGCAAATAAATACATAAAACTCCCTTTAGTTGTGGAGTTCTTTCCAAATGTGTCCCTCAAATATACCACAAAAACCTCAAAAGGTCTCCTACTATGATGGGTGCTCCTCTAGTATTGTCACAATATTATGAAGGTATTTTCTATAGAAAGCTCCTCATCATGCTAACAATCCCATCAATTGATGTGTCATGCCTCCATATTTGTAGAAATTCCATGCTTTGAAAATTGTGATGACACATTTTCAAAGTTTTTCCTCAATGAAAGAATACACATTAGAATATGTAAAAGAATACACATTAGAATATGTAGAAAAACATATTCCATCACTAACCCCGTGATATGAAGGTATATTAACCCTCTTGGGTGGTATCAATATAAAAGTTGGATACCATCAAATTTGACTAAGAGAAGGAGACAAAAGGAAGAAAAAATGTAGACAGAAGTATGGGGTGTATGACTGGTTGGGCATGCTTTTTTGTTTGATTAATGCTCCTAGCAGGTTTATGGGATTAATGACTAAGGTATTGCATACTTACTTGAGTAGGTTCATTTTTCTATACGTATATGATATCTTCATAGTGGTATTAGAAGAGAGAATTTGCAACACATTTGTTTGGTGTTGAAATATTTTTATTCGAGACCTAACCTCCCTAACCCCTCACGTAGGTAGAATAATATATTTTCCATTTAATAAAGGCTGACATTAGTTAATAACGCCTATTTAATAATTTGAACAAGTCTAATGTAAAAATACTAAATAGAATCTTCCACTTCTAGAAAGATATTCCTCTAGAATGTTCTTTAGAAGGTAGAATTAGTATAAAAAAGAGTATAAGGCATGAGAAAGGTTCCGTTGAGAATAATTGTAATAGATCTCTGTTGTGATGGAGGTTTCCCCCTTGAATAGGTAAGTGAACTTGGATTTCTATCAATTAAGGTGTCATTTTTGGTGTTGTGATTCTCTATATTTTGCTATTCCACTGGTATTTGTTGCAATATTTATGTTTCTGCATAATTATAATACATCTAGTACCTTACAAGTGGTATCATAGCTCTTTCCTCTACATAATTTGTGAGTAAAGTTTTTTCACGGTAGAGATTTGTATTTCTGGCGTATTCAAAGCATAGAGATATGTCGCTCAGTAGGTAAAACTACAGTTGGTGAAGACTACACACAAGAAATACAAACGGTTTCATGGTGTTAACAAACAAAAAAGATTCACCTTGTTAGAAACCTCTATAATCCATGTTGTTACCCCTTCAAGTAGTATCGCATCAAAAAATATATGTACATGGATCTCACTCCCACATGATGTTAGGTATATAGGGAGTCTTGTAGGTCTCCTGGAAGTATCCCTATATCAGTCGATCGATCGCTTAACTGCTACAGTGACACCAAGAACAAAACTCAGGAATATACTCTCTAGCACTTGGATAATAGGGTAGTATGGTCAAGGGTATGGTCGGGCCTCGTTAGTTGGTGCCCTGAGATATTGATCCGAGTACTATTGTTCGACCCGGTAAATATATCATAGAGCTATGGAAAAGGGAAAAACCTTTCTGCAAGAACCCTAAAAACGCTAACCCTTGGGAAAGGAACATAACATAAAAGGAATAGAAGAGACAAGTTGTTATGCAACCCTGCCTCCTACATTTTTGATGTGAAATTCCTAGACAATTCAGGACCTCTCCCATTGTATTCCTCTCTTTTCCCTGATAGTCACAACACCTATCATTTTTAATCCTTTTTTTTTTTTCTTCTGTGGACCTGACCCCCTTCCCAACACCCTTATTTGGTCCCTATTCCACTAGATTCCCATTTTTTCCCTAATCTTCATGGTGCCTATAACTTGTAATCCTTTTTATTGTGGTCCCAGCCACCCTTCCCCACACCCTTATTTGACACCTATCTAATTGGTTTCCCCTTGTCTCCCTGATCGCAGTGATACATATCACTTCTTCACTTTTTTTCAGTGGATCCACTACCCATTCTTGGCACCCCAACTTTCCAAATGGCCACCACTTGAGTCAAAGAAATGCTGGCCAAAATCAGACAAAACAAGGAGATCATCTAGAAAATTTCTTCTGAGTTTGACCACTTCAAGGACCAAGTTAGGAAGGAATTTTCCAAAGTTGACGACCGATTTGACAAATTAGAGGGAAAATTTGACACCATCAATATCACTCTCAACTAGTTGTTGAACGAATCCCAAGACCCCCTTCCTTGAAAAACCCTCCCAAGTATATGGTGTTGACTCTTCCCATACTACGAATTTTATGTCCAACCCCTTTCATCGTGACCCTCGTCTTCCTCGAGTTGAGGTCAATAAATTTGATGGCTCTAATCCCACGGGCTGGGTCACCCAAATGGAGCATTATTTTACTTTACATGGAAATACTGATGAGTTGGCCAAACTTTGTTATGGGGTTCTATATCTAGATCCTAAATGCTAGAAATGGTGGAAATGGTGTAAAATTCACACCATGGGTATGCTTCTTGGACTTAGTTTGTTTCATATCTTTATGAATGCTTTAACACAAACACCCACTATTTAGGCCTTTTGACCAAGTTGAAATAATCTGGCATAGTGGAATACTTTATAACTACCTTTGAGCACTTGTCTTTGAGAATGGAGGGAATGGAATATGCCTTATTCAAGGAATATTTTAAAAGTGTATTAAAGGATGAAATTTGTGCCCAGGTCCTCATGCTCATCCCCATACTCGGTTGGAAGCTACTAAATGCGCCAAAGAATCACAAGAAGTTATCTTTTCCAAAAACTGGAAACCCTCTTTTCTTCCATTCCCTCGACCTACCAATACTAACCCTCACACCACCCCTCTCAACATACAAAAATTAACTCAAGAAGAAATGGTTGAATGCCAACTCAAGGGTCTTTGATATAATTTTGATGACAAATATTTTCCAGGGAACAAGTGTAAGGAACAAATGCTTTTTATGGTCATTTTTGAGGATTTTGTTGATGAGTAGGATGAAGTTTCCTTTGTGGAAGAGCTACCCCCAACATATTATACTACTCTGGCCAATGATCCACTAGAAGTTGAACTATTGATTTCCTCACTGGATTTTCTGCTCCCAAAACCCTCAAGATAATTGGATACATTAAGTATAGGAAATTCATAATCCTTATCAATAGTGACAACACACATAATTTTATTCATCATCACATTACCCAGGAAATCAATTGTTATATCTGTTTCATCAACAATTTTCAAATCATGATTTCCAATGAAGGTTCCATGAAATGTGGTGGGCATTTGCAAAATGTGCACCTACAAATTGACCAGTACCACCTGAAATATTATATGTTTTGTATTGACATGGGTGATTGAGACATTGTTCTCGGTGCTGAATGGTTATGCACTCTCGACCCCGTCCTCATGGAATTTAAGGACACCGCCATGCAATTCCAATAGGAGGGATAACTTTTATTCTCTGATAGAAAATTGCATTATCTAGAGTTTTTATTGCACTCTCTTTTACCCAATTTATTCCGTCATTTCGATATCATTCTCTATTTTATTAACATCCAAATTTTGGGTTAACAATGCAAATGTAATGTGTTGTTGAATGGCTTTGATATTTGGTCTGACTTTCCCCGTCTCATAGAATATTTCCTTTAGATCTATATTTTTTGCTATTTTAATAGTGTTGCCTTCATTATTTTATCTCCAATCATCAGTATAACTGAGGGCATTTTTTCAGAGTAGTAAACCAAAAAACAAGAGGAATTTATTAAATTTAATTTAGGTTCAACAGCTTCATAATCGTTTAATAAGTAACTTCTAACCCTCGTATCATCAGTTATCGCACAAAAATCATTGTGTAAAATAGGGTATTCGCCTAACCGAAAGGTATGGGTTTATACCCTACATACCAAACACTATTTGAGTTATTTATATGGCCTTGTATTTTATTTTTCTTCTATCCACAGTGACATTCTCACACCTTAGGGATGGGTTAGAGCGACAAGCTTCATTGTACAACTTTTATAACAAACTCGCTCCAAAATCTTAACAATCTTAGTGAGAGGAGTGTTCTAGAGTCCCATAAGAAAATGAGAATCCACTTTGTGATATGATGACGATATTTGGTCTAGCCGCACGCCTAAATGATCTGCCATATGGATTTTTGTAAAAAAAAAAAAAAAAGATGAAATGGGTTTATTTATTGAGATTTACACCAACATATGACATGAGTGTATTTTATCGAAATTTACAGATTGACTGGGTCTAATGGTTAAGAACATGTGTTTCCTCTTAGGAGGTTATAGGTTCAAATCCAGAGGGGTTTGGGAATGTACACCTCCATAGACTTCATCAGTCAAATCGCTGCATGGAGGGGATTCCTTGTCCCACAAACAAGTGGGTCTCATACACCAATTTGATCTATGGGTGACCTTAAAATTAGATTATCATCATCATTATCATCATCATTATCCTAGTATTTAAATGTACCTATTATTACATAGAGATACGAGTCTTCTTATAATATTATTTGGATGTGCTTATTATTATATATCTATGTGTGGAGGATATGTCTTATAGAATGTCGACTTCTTCGAATTAAAAAATTAATATACTTTAATAATAATCCGCTTGGATTAAAAAACCCAGAAGCTATTAACACCAAGAGGGATTAAATCTCTTAAGATGTGAATATTTTTTCAATAACAAAAGGGTTTCCTCCAAAAAGGATTTGAATCCTATTGACACTTAACAAACAAAACAAATCTGGAACTAAGATGAATTTAGGCTAGTTTAATCTTCACACCTACATTTAGGGGAGAAATAAAAAGCTACAACAAAACTCTTTAATAACTTCGTTGTCATTTACCTTAACAATATATATATATATAGATACATTAAAAAATTTCTAATAACTTAGATACCATCTACCTCAATATTCAATGTTACTCAAGTATCTTTTACATAAATGCTATCTCTACATGCTTTCTTTATAACTTAATCGTTATTTACCTCGAAGCTATCTCTACATGCTATATGCATATAACATTTATCACATCTAAGATAGAGCATGGAGATGAAATAACATTGAGGTAAATGGAAACTAAGTTACCATTTTTTTTAATTTGAATATACATATAGCATATAGAGATAGCATTGAGGTAAATGACATCGAAGTTGCTAAAAGAGATTTTAATCTGAATATACATATCATATGTAGAGTATTTTGGTTTAGGTAATTGGGAAGAACTACACATTTTAAAACTCTTAAATTTGGCTATTAAAACGGATATGAACAAGTGCCAAGTTTTTGGGGACTTGAAGTTGGTGATAGAATGGGTAAAGAAATTTGATTATTAAAAAGGATATGAACAAGTGTCAAGGATATCAAACCGTTGTCAAAAACTAATTTTCATGGTTAAATTAGTCTACTTTTGTGCGCCTCACACAACATGGAAGGGATATATGCTCCCTTTTCATAACTTTTGTCTTTATTACTAGAAATATGCTAGACTATGTATTCCCTCTTATATCTTTTGGAGGACGTGTGGATGGAACTATTTACCTAAAATATTTCTATAAGGTTTCAAGGCCCCTTTTTGTTATATATATATATTTGCATATATTTGATCTAGTTGATAGAAGATAGGCATATGTTAGGTAAGTTAAATATTTTTTCTAGTATTGCTTCAACACTTTTTGAATGTAACTATTTCCAAGTTGGAATATATAGTTACTAATTTTTTCAAGGAAAAAAAATAATATGTCGGGATAAAGTTTAGTTAAATTGAAACAAAGTTTTTCAAAAAGATTTCAATCTAAATATACAAATCTTCCAAGGTACAAATCTTTGTTACATTGTCAAAAATGTTTTCATCTTCAGGAATTTGATCCTTCTCTTATTTAGTCCTCAAACCCAAAATTTATGAGAAGGAATTCAAATTTACACAGATGTAATTAGATTTTATTTACTTCAATTTTATCTCTACATTTTGAAAAATTGGATTCCATTTACTTCAATGTTATCTCCACATATTGTATGTACAGTAAGAATATTTTTTTTTTATGTTTTAAAAAATCCTTAATATAGTTACCTTCTTATTTAGTGTGCAAACTCTTAAGAATTTTCACTTTATAAAGTGTCTCTATCTAACGTGATTATTTGTTTTCTTAAGGAAAAAAATATGTATTTTTATTAAATATAAACAAAATTAATTCAATAGTGCACTTAAGCCACTTGACAAAACAACTCTTTGTACTTACATTTTTAAGCATAACAAAAAACTGTAGCATTAATATTCCCTTAATCAAAATTTTATAGTAGTATATAGTTACAACAAAGGTTCATGAGTATATTAAGTTGTGTGCCCATCTTGGAGTAAGGATATAATCAAGGTTTCTCGATCCAGTCCTAATCCATCTTTTGATAGTCCATCCACTATCATGTTCATGTCCCTAAATACGTGACACAAAGAGATATGTGAGAAAATTGTCATTAGAAGTTGCACATCATCATACAATAGTTGTAAACTGCACTTGACAAAACAACTCTTCATACTTGCATTTTTAAGCATAACAAAACACTGTAGCAATAGTATTTCCTTATTCAAAATCCTGTAGTAGTATATAATTAAAACCAAGGCTCATGAGTATGTGTAGTTGTGTGTCCATCCTAGAGTATGGATATAATCGAGGTTCCTCAATCCAGTCCTAATCCATCTTTTGATAGTCCATCGGTTATTTTGTTCCTATCCTTGAATATGTGAGACAAGGAGATATGTGAGAAAATTGTCATTAGAAATTGCACATCATCATAGAATGGTTGTAAAGTGAAATTATTTAGTGTCATTTCCTTGTGCAACCATTGAATAACCAGGAGTGAGTCACCAAATATTTGTATTCGTGGTACACCAAACTCTTTGGGCCAACCTCAAAACTAATTTGAGAGTCATCAATTCACAGTAATTGTTTATTTCTTAGCATATCCCATCTTTAAAAGAAATGCTATGATTTGAAGATAAACATTTAAAACCACGTGCTCCTCTCTTAGAAGGGATTCTCTATGATGAAACATCAAAGTATGTCATTGAGATATCCTTGTTCAATACCTCTTCTTTCATGTCATGATTGTTTTGTTTTATCTCATAGCATTGTATATAGTACAATGGAACATCAAATGCACCTCATCTCAAACTTATTGATGGGAAGGAAAACAATTGACACAAAGCTTCTTGATATATATATTTTCATCTTCTTATTTCAAATTCTAGGTCATGAAAGTTTAACATGAATTCAAAAAATATGTCTTTCATGCATTGATATTTTGTTTTTGAGGTAGTGTTCTTATGGAGCTAATCATCAAGTTAATATCATATTGGTAGAATCTCATTTTCTCACTAGGATTGTACTATATCTTTTTGTGGAAAATATTTGCTTAAGAAAAATTCGTAAATTTTGCCTCAATACATGAAGTTCCCCATATTTGTATCCTGTGAATTTTCACCCTTATGGCTGAACCTGAATACTGTGAATTTTCAGTCTTGTGGTTGAATCTGAATACTATGAATTTTCAGCCTTGTGGCTGAATCTGAATCCTGTGAATTTTCAGCCTTGTGGCTGAATCTGAATCCTGTGAATTTTCAGGCTTGTGGCTGAATCTGAATCCTGTGAATTTTCATTCTTGTGCCTGAATCTGAATACTGTGAATTTTAAGCCTTGTGGCTGAATCTGAAATATTAAATATAACATCATATATTTCACTTTTGTCCAACAAAAATCACTAGGCATCCCAACACAATTGACAATCAAATAATACACTTCAAGGGGGGAAGGTTCACAACCTTAAGGGCTCATTTCCCTTCACAAATCAGATCTGGAAAATATTTTATAATAACAGATTTATTAGTGTTAAATATGCCCCTTTAGTTTCTTCTTAGATTGATAAATCACTTAATAAATATGCTAACTGCTTATAATAAATCAACATACCAAACAACCTTAGAAACTATTCATTAACATTACAAACGCAAGTCTGAATTTTAGATATGCAATGCACAATATTTAGCCAATAAATGCACACTTCATATTACAACAACGTGAAGATACAAGTACATAACATCAACTCATTTCATCAAAAGCGAGTACAATATGTCTCATTTTCTTATCACAAGCTAGGACATTCCAATTGCATCCAAAGCCTAACTAGTGCATATTCCATCAGCAAAAGCACTAACTAGCTATCACAACTTAGCAAGGAATCACACCAAGCTACTCCTAACCACTCCAAAGGATCAATAAAAAAACTAGCATCAACATTAACAAGTTCACCCTTGACCTCCCACTTTCATCACATAAATCTTCTAAAAGATCCCCCAAGCTTACATCACACATATTCTCAATCTTCTTCACTCCTTGCTCATGTCTTAATCTAGGATTTACATGATAGGGATTCTTAGTTTTAGTATATGATTGGGATTCTTAGTATTTAGTGTATCACATTTTTATTTGTGTTTTGTGTGCACATAGGAGATTTTATTATGGTTTATTGTGGCAATGCCTCTTGGTTTACTAGTCTCATGGCTAGTTGAAATCCTCTCTCCAAAAATAACTGTTATTAGCTTTAGTTGTTATTTATTAGGATTTTGTTGAGAATTTCTCTCCAAGTTTGTGGAGATTTTTCTTGATGTAAAGTTATATAATCTTATGTTCGGATTAATGAAAATTAGTTAGATATTTTATTTCGTACAATTTGTGTAGAACTTTCCTCATGAGTGGATAATTTTACATCATTACATTACTCAAACCATATGTCTTCTTAGATCATAGTAGCACAATGGCTCCATGACAAACCTTAGCACTAGACTTTTGAGTTTCTTTTCCATCCTAGGGTTTGCATCCCATAAACCATAGGTTTTCTTCTCTTGCATCATGTTAGCACTAGAAGTCACCTTTAGATGGCATTGAAGGTAATCCCAATACCCATCAGTTTATATGTAACAGGTAATTGAGTTTTGAGTGGTCAAATGGAGAAAAAACAATAATAATAGTGTTCTAACTCAAAAATGTGGACTAGCATGCATAAGCAGTTGAGGTCTAGAATCAACTTCAATGAGTAAGTTGGAGTAAGGGTGAGTAGGAGGAAGATTTAGTGAGAAAGGTGTAGAGGTCCGGTATGAACATCATATTTTCTAGCAACCTAAGGAGGAAAAACTTAAACACAAGGTCCTCTTGGATTCAAATTTCAAGGAAGTTGAAAGAAATCATAACAATACTATAATCAAACATTTATCATAATATAGTTACAACAATCCATGTGAATCAATCAAACATGAAATCTCTCAGTATCAGAGGAAAATAAGATAAAGTAAGAAAGATGACTTAGATTAACCAAGATGTCTCAAAAACAAATACATAACCAAACAACCAGTTGTTCTCAATCAAAATATTAAGATATCATGGAGCCTAGCTCAAGCATTCGACCATAACAAAATATCAAAACTAAGTATATATACTCAAAACTGCTACAACTACCAGGAGCGTGATCGAACCCCTGCATTCAAAGTTTCCAGTCGGTGCCCGCTCTACCAGACTATGTAGGCCTCCTTATGTCAGATGTGAGACAGACGCAGTTAGGTATTTTATAGGAAAATCTATCCAAGAGGAAGTTTTGGGTGGACAGTCTGCCTTTATCGCTGATCTCGTGCAACAATTTCCATTTATGGGGTGAGACGAGGTCTGAACTATCGACCCCATCTTCAATAAATTCCTTCATTGGGATTAGGACGAGGCCTGACGCCCATGAATCTTTCCAGGCGGTGCCCACGACTTCTTTAAGTCAATCCTGACACCTCGAGGTTCATCAAATCTTCTTTTGTGATTAATACAGACTATTTTGGCCTTTGGTGCAGCTCCTCTCCCTCGCTCCATCTTCAATGTGACCTAGGGCCATGACCCTACGCAATTCCGTGATTGCGGGCGCGACCAAGGGTGGTTTGAAAGCAAACTGTTTTTGTCCCCGCAATTCACCATGAACCGCCACGCGTCCCTTTCCAAAAGCCACGATTTTGATTGTGGCCCGTCCTTGAAATTTTAAAACGTGCGCACCTTCCGACGTCGCAATGGGTTGTGACTGTTGATCTTGTGATCTGAGATGAAGCTCCCTGATCAATGACCCAACTCTAGCCAAGAACCTCCTCCATACAACAATTTGATCACTAAAATCTACAAAAATATACATACTTTACCCCTATAATTTGAAATTAAATAACCTTATATTGATTTTCAATTATTATTTCGTATGAAAAAAATTTCATATTCATATATCCTATTTTATTTCAATATTTCATATATCAACATAATGAATATCCTTCTAACAATGGCATACGGTAAAGTGAAAAATATCCACACCTAACATATTGTTTTACTATTTTTAGATTTTACTATTAGGATTTAAGGTGTGCTCTTCAACGAAATTCCCTCCGTAGTTTTACTTTTTTCATCCAACGTTATACAAAAGTAGTGTCATCATATTTGTAATATTCTTTTTAATGTGATGAACAATTAACTTGTTAAGGTTAAAATCTTTTGCTTAATAAATAATGAAAAATAATAATATTGATATTTTTAATAATATTATACTGTAAGAAATTTTGTCTTTTATGTTTTAAATGCGATAATATTTAAAAAAAATAGTTAAATTATATTAAGCCTACGTTAACACGTTTTTAAAAGTTATGTGATCTTTCTTAGATCGTGAAGGGGTTATACCATTATGGGTGGGTTTTTCGAACAGTGAATTGACCCAATATTTTATAGGTTTCTAGCCGTAAATGCCTTTACTATATTTTAAAAGTAATTAATATAAACAATTATATAAAACATTGCATTTTTAATTAAAAAGGCAATAGTTTAAATCGATATAGTTTATTTTAAAAGTTTTAAATGTGCAAACACTTTTTTTTATCGATTCGGAAGGACTTGTGAGATACAGTTGTATAGGTTTTAAAAGCGTAAATATTTTTTTTTATTAGTTTAGAAGGAAGGAATGTTGTTTAATTTTTTGGAAGTACATTATTTGTAAGTTTATAAAAAAATTAATGTTCAGAGTAGATACTCCATCTATAATTATAATTAGATATAAATAAAACTGTAATAATAATAAAAAAGATGATTTAAGTCGTTGGTGAAACAATTTAAAGAGTAAAAATTTATTGAATAATAATTAAAAAATAATGTTAAATTTAAAAGATAATCATTAACAAATAACCATTTCAATATAAGATTGAATTAAAATTAAAATAATTATGAGAAAAAGCAATTTAAAGAATGAAAATTTATTGAATAATAATTAAAAAATAATATTAAATTTAAAAGATAATCATTGAGAAATATAAAATAACCATTGAGAATTTTTTTTATTATTTTGATTTTTTTTTTAAATAATTTTTTTTTTAAATTATTTGTTTTTATATTTATTAAATATTATAAATTAAATTTTTTATTAGTTGTGATCTCGTTGATGTTATTTGATTGGCTTGGTGTATGACATTTATTTTCATGAATTGCCAGGTTTAAAAAATGAATTAACAAAAACAATTTTCTCATTGGCTGTTTGGGTAGATTGTTGTAATCGAGGATAGTAGATGGCCTCACTTCCTTCAGTTGATGGTCTTTCATTGCAGGGCAAGTCAGTCCACTTGACAGGCTACATGGAGCCATCGCTTCATGCTCCATGAGCGTGCCGCCACCATAAACCTCAATATCATCTTGCTAAGAGAAGTTCTTAGATAACACAGAAAGGTTCTCGTGACTGCCAATTTCTACTAATAATAGAGACTGCTACTTTGATTCCCTTTTCTCTATCTCTTTCTTAATCACATTGTTCACATTCAAGAAAGTCGATGACCAAGATCTAGACTGACCCATGTACTTATTCGCAACAACTGGGAACGATCATCATTCAAATGATAATGCGGGAACAAATGCGTTGCACATAGACACGGTGGTTGAAGGACACATGAACGTGATGGTCTCCTTCCAGGTATTCATCTTTGATTGTCTATAGTTTTGAAGTAATTGATGGTATGAGTTGTTGGAATACCCACTCGACAACAGTGTACTGTATGGATTGGGCCCAGAGAACAATAACTAATATTGCACGTTTTCATTTCCTCTCATCACAAATGCTATCACTGATTAGTTCTTATTGTTCCTTATTCATATCAAGGGAAGTTTTACAACCTATTTTATATCACAAAGTAGTTGTTATTTAGAAAAACCCTACATATTTTTCTTTGAAATCCATTGCCCTGTTGCATTTCTTAGGTGGTCCTCATTGCCAACAATTGCAAAGGTAGGCTAGACACAACACTAAATAGATGACCAGGCCAAACAACCATGATAGCTTGAAGGGAAAATGGTAATGGCATACAAATAAGTAATTGTCATGGAAGACATAACATAACATAATTAAAAATCTAAACAATACTGGCTATAAAGGGTTAGATGATATATGATTCGAACAATAGGTTTCGTTCAATATACACACTATTTTCGTGAGGGAAGAATCTAAAATGTCAAGAAGAAATCTACAATGCAATCAGGTCATTAAAATTTAGAGAACAATCCTATATAAATGCAATTACAAACTGGTTCACTTACCTTAACTTATAGCTTTGGACGCACTTTGAAACCACTTGCCTCCATAATGCTTAGTGGGTAGGAACTATTGCTATTTACATTTACTCAGTCCACTTGCTTTACTTAAGTGTGATCGTGCGTGCATACTCATTATAGGCCGCATCCGAAGTTGCACCCATTGAAGCATACCTCAAAACAATGTTCTTCAATTTTGCTTCTTCTCATATATATGAGATTCTTTCTGAGGATTCATTTACCTTCATCAGAGCTGCGTATTTTCTCATTCAATTGAGTCAAGTCCTTAAGAAGGTGACTCTACAAGGTAGGTAAAKAATTTACTCTGATATCAAATAAAAAGAAAGATTGTTTGTACTTTGATCTCAGACGGTTAAAAAATTCTTTTGCTAAGGTGGTTTTCCCAACCCCACCAAGGCCCACAATTCCTAGAACCCTAGTTCCAATGCTTTGATRYTTCAGTAACTCTTAATTTTTTTTATCTTTTTGATCCAAAACTGTAGGATATCTGGACACGTCTAGTAGTGGTTTTTTAACCCTTTTCAACACTAGGTCCATGACCTCATTCACGAGCTGCCACTCAACACTGAATAATATTAACAACAAAATTGCTATATTAATTGCTAGTCAAAACGCCTACATAAGAAATGTGTCATATATCTGTCAAAATGCCTACATAAAAAATGTGTCATACATCTACCAAACAATACCAAATGAAAAAGAGGAACAAGAAGCTTCTTACCCATTATATGCCCCCTTCAAGTCGAAACCGCTTATCTCTGAAACACGAAAAAGATCATTTCTCTAGTTTTCAATGATGGCATGGAAGTACTTGCAACAATCGACAACACAATGCTCACCACGACAAGAGATGGGTTTTCCTTTCTAGGTCATTTTTTTGACCAAAATTTATGTGCATGAAGTTCAAAGCCACTATTGCTTCTAATCTGTATCACCACCATCCCGATTCACCAGTGCCTCTACAGACGATGGACGGAGGATCGAACCCAGGTAAGTAATAACATTTATTAATTGGGGAATCGTTCTCTTTCATAACCTTGCTACATTGTATCAGTGCATTAGATGGGTGGATTGCTCTCACCATCCCATGTTAAAAGAACAAACTCTGACCTGAGCCTGCGAATTTTGGAGGGCATTCCACTCAAGACACATTGGGAAGATCTATGAATGCTCTCATTTTGGAGTGTTCATTGATTTTGTCGGTTTAGAGGAAATAAGATTAATTTTGATAAAGATGGGTCTGAAAACAAACACGGATTTAGTCATACAAATTTTACATTGAAAATGTCATAGTTTATTTAATAGATTCAATATTTACGTAAAGCAATTGTATAATAATAACATAAATACATGATTATATTTATATATTGTACACATAAACAAATAATATATTCCCCCCCCCATCATCAATTCACATGGAAAAAGGTAGTAGATGCATTGGGATTTAAAAGCACAACGTTCAAGACACAGTCCCATTAATCATTTTGACAATTTTTGGTCTAAATGTCAGATTTAGTAGCTATATGCAAGTGACAGTATTGCTAGAATCTAGTCTCTGGATACGTTCAGTAGCCATAGTTTCAAATTTTGAACAAGATACAGACTAAATTTCAAAATTTCTCATTTATGAAGGTTGTTAAGAAAAAGTAAAGTGGCAGAGGCAGTGTTTGCGGAAATTGGAATATTTTGTTCCAAATTGTCACAAGCACACCAATTCACTATATATAACAATGGACTAATGCTTCCTGATGCATGTGTAATGGAGGCGAAACATCAAAAGAAAGTGCATTAGATCAATTTCAATGCATACTTTAAGTTTTACATGTAGGGAATTTGTTCCTTTGTGCATTTTACAATTTTGAATGTTTGAAAGTATTGTTGTTGCATTGCTATCTGGTAATCTATGTGTGAAGGAAGTACCAGAACACCATGAAATAAATATCACATTGATGAAACTGTAACATCAACACAGGTTAATTGTAATTTAATTGATGGAAATCATGGCACATAAGGGAATATCATATTTATCATGGGATGAAAATCAAAACCATATCGCATGATCCGATGGTAAAGTAAATCTTTGTTCTAAGGTCAAGGAAGTGATTATTTCCCTACGAAATCAGGACATTGTGAAAGGCCAGATTGAAGACACTAGTGTTTGATCGTTGTTTGATGTCAAGATACATTACTTTAATAACATTGATAAAGGGTCTACTTGGAAATGCAATAAAAAAATATTTTATTTAGTTTATTACTATTCAGATTACTTTAGTTTAATTCTAGTTTTAGTTTTTACTTTAAATTTTAATTTAGTTTTTTTTTAATTACTATTTGAATTTTTGTACATTTAAATATAGTTCTGAATGAATAATTTGGTATTCATAAGGTTCTTATGACAAATTTTCTATTGCAATTTTTCTTCTATGATATGATGTGTGATAGCCACTTGCTATCTTGTTGGAAGATATATATTTTGTCAAAATATTTTGTTAATGTATATATCTAGCTGGGAACTAGAATTTCTACAAATGGATACATGGAAGATAATGGATGGTCCATATATGAAGGATGGGCATGCATTCCATGATGCTGGACAAAATATCATTTTGACGAAGGTTCTAGGTATTGAATCTCGATAACATTTCTTTATATCAAGGAGGTTTGTTGATGGAAAGAAAGAAGTGTGAGATACCTTGAGGTTCATATAGAACCAAAAGGAATGGTAAGGAGGAAGTCCATGTCCTTGCATTGAGGCCTAAAACTTCTTACTATTAAATATATTGGATATGTTGGATTGGTCACACCCTGCATGTTCTCGTATGAAGCAATTGAACTGTTGASATAGAAAAGTATATGAATCTTCCCTGTTTAATCCTGAGAATTTTTTCTTTTGTGCAGCCATAGGAGATGGGAAGACTAATATTTCCATGTAAACCATACTTCAATAGATAGTTATGAATAAGAGTGGAGATGCTTTTGTTAAGACTGGTGATACTTTTGTTGATTTGAGCAAGTTGAAAGTTGTCTATGTTGCACCTATTAAAGCATTGGTTGCAAAGGTGGTTGGGAACTTGTCTAACAATCAACCTAATTTTCTTCCCATTTGAGTCTCCATAGTAAAAATTATGTTCACTGTTGTGTTTACTTCTTGTGTTCCTGTTCGATGGTTGTGTGAATGAAAAATACTAAGTAAATGAGAAATGTTGCTTAATATACTATAGAACTATTAACCAATACTTGAATGCTAGTGTGTTGTGAAATTAAATTTCACTTTTAGTTCGAGATCAAGCATTCCTGCTACATTGATTCTTTGTGTAAAATCTAAGTAGAATTTGAATCTTCTTCACACCCTCAATTCAGAGCAAACTGATAGTACTTACAACTATTTATGTATAAGCACATTAAGTTATATATTTTATGGGTGTAGAGAGTTTTTGGATAGTACTTACAAATATTTATGTATAAACACATTAAGTTATATATTTGATGGGTGTAGAGAGTTTGTGTATCTTATCTATTATTTGAGGATGT
>ML778045.1:505269-517711 GCA_009831015.1 Picea engelmannii
ATTTTATGGGTGTAGAGAGTTTTTGGATAGTACTTACAAATATTTATGTATAAACACATTAAGTTATATATTTGATGGGTGTAGAGAGTTTGTGTATCTTATCTATTATTTGAGGATGTGATGAGTGGACACAAGTGTTGGGAACAGAGTGCTAAATTTGTATATTTAATATACCAAATTAAACAAAGAAAAAAATCCCGAATTCAATTAATTGAAGATTTCAAAGATATTATAATTTAAATTTGATTGTTCAAAACTACAAATTTCGAACTATAATTTAAATTTGATTTTTCAAAAATAGGTAGGGACTAGCTTCTTTGTAGCTATTTTCCTTGTTGGATTCATCTCTTCAAAAGAAGGGGGAATATTCTTCGAACAAAGAACATTAATAAAGAGAAAGGGAGTGAACTACTACCAATATTTCCATAGTTTATTGGTTTAATAAACCCAGATAAACATTTGTTAAATGCACGTTACTTTGGATAATTTTGTTTGTTAAAGGAGTGAAAGTATAAATAGAGAAATACCTAGAATTCCAAACTAAGCAATTATATGGACTAAATAATATGATCAAGATTAAATTCCATGACAATAATTTGTTTTCAACCTTAAATTTTTTTATAATATTGGCATTTTGTTCATAGTTCTTTAAAAATATGCATGCCCATGGACGTTGTTATAATGCCTTAGTAGAGTTTCCCATAATAGTTGTGTAAACATAGTTGGCAAAGAGAAAATAGAGGTTAGTAACTATGGTAAGTATTCAATTGCTCACAATTCTTAAGGGAAAGAGGGGAATCAAAATTGAAGTTGAAGTTTTATGTTCTGATGGAAATATGATTGATTAAATACTAATTTATTGAATAAGTGAGATGGAAATGCACTTTGAGTATGAGATAATTAAAGACTTTGTACCCAAGGGGGATAATGATAGATAGGTTTCTATGTATGGAGGTCATTTCTAATAAATAAATCCCATGTAGTAGCGTGAAAACAATAATTGTAAGAATGTTTCTAGAAGATTCCATCTAGTAGAAGGCTCCTTCACTAGACAGTTCCTAGGAGGTTAGATAGAACCATTGCAATGAGATGTCTTGTGAAGCATATTGTAATTTTAGCAAGGACGGCTTGTGCAGTGATTCCTTTCTTAGGGAGTATTTAATGGTGTTACCCTGCATCAAGGGTTTTGTCTACAATTCTTGTGTATTCATTATTTTGTTGCTTATGGTGTGAATGATGTGGTTTATTTCTCAAGCTAAGGGTTTCTCTTCTATTTTTTACATATCAAGGTACATCACAAACTTAAATAAGGTGAAATTTTCCATCATGAAGCTAATGGGAATTCTATTCATTTGGTCATATTTTATATATTCTAAGAGTGATTTTATACAATGTGAGAGAGTGCAACTAGACAAGAATATGGGGACTTGGATTAGGATGGTATCCAATTTGAGAGAGAAATTACTAATAGTTGATTGTAGACTATGGTCATGATGAAGATGAAAGAAAGAAAATTTTATAAGTGTATCAATGGACCGAATTTCTTAGTTCAATATGATATGAGCTTGCATATGATAGGAGACGTGGAAGAAGGCTATAAATTAGCTTTGATTAGAAGATAAGTTGATGGTGTGTAATGACAATAGAAGTAATTTCATTAGATGTAGAGGTGGATAATGTAGTAGAATGAGTTGAATAATGCACACTAAGAATTTGTGTGATGAGAACACCAATAGATAGGGGGGAGGTAGTGCATCATGCAAACATAGAGCCAAAATTGAGGAGAATTTTGAGTAAGAGGTTGAAATGTTTGTGGTGATGAAGGTTCAAAATTGTTTCAGTATCCATAGAGGCATATCATGGAGGAAATGAAAGAGACACAAATAGAACATGGTTAAACATAAATAGAAAATGTAGGAGTTAAAGACTCAATTGAAAGAGGATAGAATTAATTTTGTACACAAATAATATGTGTAGAAATTAGAAGAACAAAAACCAAACAAGTGAAGAGATTGAGGAAGAACATCTTCAAAACCAATTGTAAGTCTAGTGGTAAGTGTTGTAACCAATTGTAATTATAGTGGTAAGTATTGTAAGTTTATTATTGACTTAAGTAATATATAAATAATGAGAGAGGTAGAGATGGTTGAGAAACCTGGATTGGAATATATGAATCATCTCCTATCCTATAATTTATTTTTCTTTCAAAAAATATATGAGGTGAATTCTTTTGAGTAGTGTAAGGTGTCCTTTTAGAATAGTGAATAGAAAGATGATATATTGTGTGACATGATCTTGATGGATGGATATAACTTTTTGTTGGGGATATAATGGAAAATTATCATTATGGAATGCATGATGGGAGGAAGAACAAATATACCACCATGCAGGATGGAGGGATATTTTAGTTTCTTCCTATAAATTATGAAGACCCTAGTTAACGAATTCCTACATTATGTGAAGGAAAATAAGGAAAGTTATTTTGAAATCATGTCAAAAGGAGTGATAGAGAGAGAACATGGTGAAGTTGAATATCATGTAGAAGATAAACATGTCCAAACAAGTTTAGTATTTGTTGAATGTGTTCTTAGATATTGTTATGGAATATCTACATGAAGAGTCATTGGTAAAGAGGAGAATCATGCATGAGATAGATTCGGTAGATAGAGATACATTGTATAATTAGGGCATGCACAAAATGAATCCACTAGAATGTGTAGAGTTGAACAAAAAAATTGGAGAGTTATTGCTGAGAGGTATTCTCATAGAGAGTATGTACTACTAGTGGCAGTGTGAACCATGAAGAGAAATGGGATATAGAATATGTGCACTAAATCGAGATAACTAAATAAAACTACATTGATCTATGAGTTGCCATTGCCAATGATGGATGACTTGTTCGATAGTTTTAGTTGCAAATGATAATTTACCAAGATTTATAGATGTTACCTCCCCAACCTACAGTCAAAGCAATAAATATTGAAACACAAGTGAAGGACTAGGGGAACTCAGTAGTGTTTTTTAATGTCACCACAATAACACCTCATCTCTCTATATGATATCTCTCCTCTAGGACAAAGGGGGGATCCTTGATGAAAGTATAACATAAGCTTTAGAAAAGTTTGGGATGTGGGACCAACACTTATTTTTATTAATTTTTTTATGGATTCAATATTAAATTAAAGAGGGTTTGACAATATGGAGAAGGCGTGGAAAGGATGTTACAAAAAATCTCCAACTAACAAAAATATTTTTCTTCAATGTATTGAAAATTGTGGGAGGGCTCTTTCAAACATGCTCCTAAAAAAAGTACAAAATCAACTAAAAATGATGTTTAACAATTAGATAGTGAAGAAACAACCATGTCATTAGACCAAATATGAAGTACATGAAGCAAGATATCATTCTATTGAATGAACAACCAAACAACGTATCATATATCAAATCTAATTATATAACAATATTTAGAGAGCCATAACATACCAAAATTAATATGAAATTACAACAATTGTTTTTCCAAAATTCAATGTAACATCAAGGGTTAGGGATGGTTACCACTCAAACACTAATATCTTATTACTAAAATATTACTACCCTTGTACAAAGACAATTAAAACAAACCTATATCAACAATTTCCAACACTTGAAATAAACCAAGACAAGAAAATAAAGTTGGAAACCATCATATAGAAGAAACCCTTAACTTCATCCTCCCAAAATATCTTCAACTAGGATTAGAGGGGAACTCCCATAAATCCAACCATGCTTTGAAAATGAGGTGGATCCCTCGTTTTATAGTGTTGAGCTCAATCACCTTTATAGTAAAATCCACTTTATCCTCCAACAAATATTGATAAAATATTCATCTAAAGAAATGATTTGACATCTTAAAGTTGAGTGCTCTTCATAATGGGTGAAGTATGCACATAATATGGTTTGAGTGAGTCTTTTCTACCACATTTCACGTTCCTAAGAGAGTGCGCCTCTCTCTTCTCTATTCAACACTTAGAATATAAGTAAAATACTTTAATAGGTGTGTATCCTAGGAGGATATGTAACGAAGAAATTAATGTCCCTTGGATATAGGACACCTTCCTTCGGTGGATCCACATTTCAACCTATATAGCCAAAGAATATGGTCGACCCCATCTAAATGTGGAGAGCTCCTCTAAATTTCCACCTTTTAACCTTGAACCAAGTGAGTCATGACCAATTCATTCTCCTTGATTAAGGGGATTTTCTATTTTTACCCTTTCACCAAACCATATCTCAACAAAATGCCTGAAAGATGGTGTTCCCTTGAATTATGTGCAAGTAAGTGGTAATCGTTTTTATGAAAACCCTTAAATTTGGGATTCCCTTCATCAATATAGTAATATTTTATAACCTTCAAAATGTGGATTTCTCCAATTTTGAGCTTTTGAATTTAAACCAAGTAATCATGTGTCACATGTTATCATCCTATGTAGGGAATTCTCTAAGAAAAGATCCTCTCTACTGAAAATAGTAGTGAAAACCCAGAAACAACCACCTTTTCTTAATATATGTGCAAAGTAGGTTGAAAATGGTTATTAGTGCAAATATATACATAAAACTCCCTTTAGTTGTGGAGTTCTTTCTAAATGTGTCCCTCAAATATACCATGAAAACCTCGAAAGGTCTCCTACTATGATGGGTTCTCCTCTAGTATTGTCACCATATTATGAAGGTATTTTCTATAGAAAGCTCCTCATCATGCTAACAATCCCATCAATTGATGTGGCATGCCTCCATATTTGTAGAAATTCCTTGCTTTGAAAATTGTGATGACACATTTTCAAAGTTTTTCCTCAATGAAAGAATACACATTAGAATATGTAGAAAAACATATTCCATCACTAACCCCATGATATGAAGGTATATTAACCCTCTTGGGTGGTATCAATATAAAAGTTGGATACCATCAAATTTGAATAAGAGAAGGAGACAAATGGAAGGAAAAATGTAGACAGAAGTATGGGGTGTATGAGTGGTTGTGATCCAGGTGGATATCGGTGGCCACCCACCTTTTCCGAATGGCTCAAAACAGTTTTCTGGCAATTTTGGCAATTTACTATTTTTAGCAGGTTTTAACTTCCGGGGCCATTTTGAGGGCCTAAATGAAGGTTTTTAGAGATAGAGGTTCTCAATAATAGCCAAAGGAATGATTGATCCCCCAAAATGAATCTCCTCGACGATACCTTTCCAACGAGCTATCACACGCCTAAAACAAAGATCGTATGCAAAAGTTACGACCCCGGGAAGTTGATGTACTCACTTACCCAAACGGGGCCCACATGACTTTTGGCGCTTCATCTCCTAGGGTTAGGTTTTTGGATGTTTAGGAATTTTGGCATTACCGTTTATTGTAAAAGGGGCTTCATAGCCTCATTGTAATCATCTTCTTGCGAATGCGAGTAGCCGTCACATCTCTTCTCAGAGATAAGTTGCCACCATTCTAGCGAGTCTTTCACTCTGTATTTTTATAGTCTTTGTACATTTCTCTGATTAATAGAAATCGTGTATTACTGTATATCTGTGTTTATGGTTGCATCTCTGATACATTTCTGTTATATTATTGAACATCTGCCATATCTCTGTGCATTTCTTTATTATATCTCCGCTCTCATTTCGTGCCGAAAATAATCCGGATCAGGTTGGGCATGCTTTTTTGTTTGATTAATGCACCTAGCAGGTTTATGGGATTGATGGCTAAGGTATTGCATACTTACTTGAGTAGTTTCATTGTTCTATACTTATATGATATCTTCATGGTGGTAGTAGGAGAGAGAATTTGCAACACATTTGTTTGGTGTTGTAATATTTGTATTCGAGACCTAACCTCCCTAACCCCTCACGTAGGCAGAATAATATATTTTCCATTTAATAAAGGCTGACATTAGTTAATAACGCCTATTTAATAATTTGAACAAGTCTAATGTAAAAAGACTTAATAGAATCTTCCACTTCTAGAAAGATATTCCTCTAGAATGTTCTTTAGAAGGTAGAATTAGTATAAATAAGAGTATAAGGCATGAGAAAGGTTCTGTTGAGAATAATTGTAATAGATCTCTGTTGTGATGGAGGTTTCCCCCTTGAATAGGTAAGTGAACTTGGATTTCTATCAATTAAGGTGTCATTTTTGGTGTTGTGATTCTCTATATTTTGCTATTCCACTGGTATTTGTTGCAATATTTATGTTTCTGCATAATTATAATACATCTAGTACGTTTCAAGTGGTATCATAGCTCTTTCCTCTACATAATTTGTGAGTAAAGTTTTTTCACGGTAGAGATGTGTATTTCTGGCGTATTCAAAGCATAGAGATATGTCGCTCAGTAGGTAAAACTACAGTTGGTGAAGACTACACACAAGAAATACAAACGGTTTCATGGTGTTAATAAACAAAAAAAATTCACCTTGTTAGAAACCTCTGTAATCCATGTTGTTACCCCTTCGAGTATTATCGCATCAAAAAATATATGTACATGGATCTCACTCCCACATGATGTCGGGTATATAGGGAGTCTTGTAGGTCTCCTGAAAGTATCCCTATATCAGTCGATCGATCGCTTAACTGCTACAGTGACACCAAGAACAAAACTCAATAATATACTCTCTAACACTTGGATAATAGGGTAGTATGGTCAAGGGTATGGTCGGGCCTCGTTAGTTGGTGCCCTGAGATATTGATCCAAGTACTATTGTTCGACTCGGTAAATATATCATAGAGCTATGGAAAAGGGAAAAACCTTTTCTGCAAGAACCCTAAAAACGCTAACCCTTGGGAAAGGAACATAACATAAAAGGAATAGAAGAAATAAATTGTTATGCAACCCCACCTCTTGCATTTTTTATGTGAAATTTCTACAGAATACAGGACCTCTCCCATTGTATTCCTCTCTTCGCCCTGATAGTCACAACACCTATCATTTTTAATCCTTATTTTTTTTTTTATTTTTTTTTTTGTGGACCTGACCCCCTTCTCGACACCCTTATTTGGTCCCTATTCCACTAGATTCACCCTTTTTCCCTAATCGTCATGGTACCTATAACTTGTAATCCTTTTAATTGTGGTCCCACCCACCCTTCCCCACACCCTTATTTGACACCCTTTTTCTTCTATCCACGACGACATTGTCACACCTTAGGGATGGGTTAGAGCGACAAGCTTCATTGTACAACTTTTATAACAAACTTGCTCCAAAATATTAACAATCTTAGCGAGAGGAGTGTTCTAGAGTCCCACAAGAAAATGAGAATCCACTTTGTGATATGATGACGATATTTGGTCTAGCCGCACGCCTAAATGACCTGCCATATGGAGTTTTGTTAAAAAAAATAAATAAAGATGAAATGGGTATATTTATTGAAATTTACACTAACATATGACATGAGTGTATTTTATCGAAATTTACAGATTGACTGGGTCTAATGGTTAAGAACATGTGTTTCCTCTTAGGAGGTTATAGGTTCAAATCCAGAGGGGGTTGGGTATGTACACCTCCATAGACTTCATCAGTCAAATCGCTGCATGGAGGGGATTCCTTGTCCCACAAACAAGTGGGTCTCATACACCAATTTGATGTATGGGTGACCTTAAAGTTAGATTATCATCATCATTATCATCATCATTATCCTAGTATTTAAAAGTACCTATTATTACATAGAGATACAAGTCTTCTTATAACATTATTTGGATGTGCTTATTATTATATATCTAAGTGTGGAGGAGATGTCTTATAGAATGTCGACTTCTTCTAATTAAAAAGTTAATAAACTTTAATAATAATCCACTTGGATAAAAAAAACCAGAAGCTATTAACACCAAGAGGGATTAAATCCCTTAAGATGTGAATATTTTTTCAATAACAAAAGGGTTTCCTCCAAGAAGGATTTGAATCCTATTGACACTTAATAAACAAAACAAATCTGGAACTAAGATGAATTTAGGCTAGTTTAATCTTCACACTTACATTTAGGGGAGAAATAAAAAGCTACAACAAAACTCTTTAATAACTTCTTTGTCATTTACCTTAACAATATATATATATATATATATATATATATATATATATATATATATATTCACATTAAAATTTTTCTAATAACTTAGCTACCATCTACCTCAATATTCAATGTTACTCAAGTATCTTTTACATGAATGCTATCTCTACATGCTATATGCATATAACATTTATCACATCTAAGATATAGCATGGAGATGAAATAACATTGAGGTAAATGGAAACTAAGTTACCATTTTTTTTAATTTGAATATACATATAGCATATAGAGATAGCATTGAGGTAAATGACATCGAAGTTGCCAAAAGAGATTTTAATCTGAATATACATATCATATGTAGAGTATTTTGGTTTAGGTAATTGGGAAGAACTACACATTTTAAAACTCTTAAATTTGGCTATTAAAAAGGATATGAACAAGTGCCAAGTTTTTGGGGACTTGAAGTTGGTGATAGAATGGGTAAAGAAATTTGACTCTTAAAAAGGATATGAACAAGTGTCAATGATATCAAACCGTTGTCAAAAACTAATTTTCATGGTTAAATTAGTCTACTTTTGTGCGCCTCGCACAACATGGAAGGGATATATGCTCCCTTTTCATAACTTTTGTATTTATTAATAGAAATATGCTAGACTATGTATTCCCTCTTATATCTTTTGGAGGACTTGTGGATGGAACTATTTACCTAAAATATTTCTATAAGGTTTCAAGGCCCCTTTTTGTTATATATATATATATATACATATATTTGATCTAGTTGATAGAAGATAGGCATATGTTAGGTAAGTTAAATATTTTTGCTAGTATTGCTTCAACACTTTTTGAATGTAACTATTTTCCAAGTTGGAATATATAGTTACTAATTTTTTCAAGGAAAAAAAATAATATGTCGGGATAGAGTTTAGTTAAATTGAAACAAAGTTTTTCAAAAAGATTTCAATCTAAACATACAAATCTCGCAAGGTACAAATCTTTGTTACATTGTCAAAATGTTTTCATCTTCAGGAATTTGATCCTTCTCTTATTTAGTCCTCAAACCCAAAATTTATGAGAAGGAATTCAAATTTACACAGATGTAATTAGATTCTATTTACTTCAATTTTATCTCTACATTTTGAAAAATTAGATTCCATTTACTTCAATGTTATCTCTACATATTGTATGTACAGTAAGAATATTTTTTTTTTTATGTTTTAAAAAATCCTTAATATAGTTACCTTCTTGTTTAGTGTTTAAACTCTTAAGAATTTTCACTTTATAAAGTGTTTCTATCTAACGTGATTATTTGTTTTCTTAAGGAAAAAAATATGTATTTTTATTAAATATAAACAAAATTAATTCAATACTGCACTTAAGCCGCCTGACAAAACAACTCTTTGTACTTACATTTTTAAGCATAACAAAAAACTGTAGCACTAATATTGCCTTAATCAAAATTCTATAGTAGTATATAGTTACAACAAAGGTTCATGAGTATATTAATTTGTGTGCCCGTCTTGGAGTAAGGATATAATCAAGGTTTATCGATCCAGTCCTAATCCGTCTTTTGATAGTCCATCCACTATCATGTTCATGTCCCTAAATACGTGAGACAAAGATATATGTGAGAAAATTGTCATTAGAAATTGCACATCATCATACAATGGTTGTAAACTGCACTTGACAAAACAACTCTTCATACTTGCATTTTTAAGCATAACAAAACACTGTAGCAATAATATTTTCGTAATCAAAATCCTGTAGTAGTATATAATTTCAACCAAGGCTCGTGAGTATGTGTAGTTGTGTGTCCATCCTAGAGTATGGATATAATCCAAGTTCCTCGATCCAGTCCTAATCCATCTTTTGATAATCCATCGACTATTTTGTTCCTATCCTTGAATATGTGAGACAAGGAGATATGTGAGAAAATTGTCATTAGAAGTTGCACATCATCATACAATGGTTGTAAAGTGAAATTATATAGTGTCATTTCCTTGTGCAACCATTGAATAACCAGGAGTGAGTCACCAAATATTTGTATTTGTGGTACACCAAACTCTTTGGGCCAACCTCAGAACTAATTTGAGAGTCATCAATTCACAGTAATTGTTTATTTCTTAGCATATCCCATCTTTAAAAGAAATGCTATGATTTGAAGATAAATATTTAAAATCACTTGGTCCTCTCTTAGAAGGGATTCTCTATGATGAAACATCAAAGTATGGCATTGAGATATCCTTGTTCATTACCTCTTCTTTCATCTCAAGATTGTTTTGTTTTATCTTATAGCATTGTATATAGTACAATGGAACATCAAATGCACCTCATCTCAAACTTCTTGATGGAAAGGAAAACAATTGACACAAAGCTGCTTGATATATATATATATATATATATATATATATATATATATATTTTCATCTTCTTATTTCAAATTCTACGTCATGAAAGTTTAACATGAATTCAAAAAATATATATCTTTCATGCATTGATATTTTGTTTTTGAGGTAGTGTTCTGATGGAGCTAATCATCAAGTTAATATCATATTGGTAGAATCTCATTTTCTCACTAGGATTGTACTATATCTTTTTGTGGAAAATATGTGCTTAAGAAAAATTCGAAAATTTTGCCTCAATACATGAAGTTCCCCATATTTGTATTCTGTGAATTTTCACCCTTATGGCTGAATCTGAATCCTGTGAATTTTCAACCTTGTGGCTGAATCTGAATACTGTGAATTTTCAGCCTTGTGGCTGAATCTGAATTCTGTGAATTTTCATTCTTGTGGCTCAATCTGAATCCTGTGAATTTTCAGCCTTGTGGCTGAATCTGAAATATTAATTATAACATCATATATTTCACTTTTGTCCAACAAAAATCACTAGGCATCCCAACACAATTGACAATCAAATAATACACTTCAAGGGGGGAAGATTCACAACCTTAAGGGCTCATTTCCCTTCACAAATCAGATCTGGAAAATACTTTATAACAACAGATTTATTAGTGTTAAATATGCCCCTTTAGTTTCTTCTTAGATTGATAAATCACTTAATAAATATGCTAACTGCTCATAATAAATCAACATACCAAACAACCTTAGAAACTATTCATTAACATTACAAACGCAAGTCTGAATTTTAGATCTGCAATGCACAATATTTAACCAATAAATGCACACTTCATATTACAACAACGTGAAGATACAAGTACATAACATCAACTCATTTCATCAAAAGCGAGTACAATATGTCTCATTTTCTTATCACAAGCTAGGACATTCCAATTGCATCCAAAGGCTAACTAGCGCATATTCCATCAACAAAAGCACTAACTAGCTATCACAACTTAGCAAGGAATCACACCAAGCTACTCCTAACCACTCCAAAGGATCAATAAAAAAACTAGCATCAACATTAACAAGTTGACCCTTGACCTCCCACTTTCATCACATAAATCTTCTTAAAGATCCCCCAAGCTTACATCACACATATTCTCAATATTCTTCACTCCTTGCTCATGTCTTAATCTAGGATTTACATGATAGGGATTCTTAGTTTTAGTATATGATTGGGATTCTTAGTACTTAGTGTATCACAGTGTTATTTGTGTTTTGTGTGCACATAGGAGATTTTATTATGGTTTATTGTGGCAATGCCTCCTGGTTTACTAGTCTCATGGCTAGTTGACATCCTCTCTCCAAAAATAACTATTATTAGCTTTAGTTGTTATTTATTAGGATTTTGTTGAGAATTTCTCTCCAAGTTTGTGCAGATTTTTCTTGATGTAAAGTTCTATAAGCTTATGTTTGGATTAATGAAAATTAGTTAGATATTTTATTTTGTACAATTTTTGTAGAACATTCCTCATGAGTGGATAATTTTATATCATTACATTACTCAAACCATATGTCTTTTTAGATCATACTAGCACAATGGCTCCATGACAAACCTTAGCACTAGACTTCTGAGTTTCTTTTCCATCCTAGGGTTTGCATCCCATAAACCATAGGTCTTCTTCTCTTGCATCATGTTAGCACTAGAAGTCACCTTTAGATTGCATTGAAGGTAAGCCCAATACCCATCATTTTATATGTCACAGGTAATTGAGTTTTGAGTGGTCAAATGGAGAAAAATCAATAATAATAGTGTTCTAACTTAGAAATGTGGACTAGCATGCATAGGCATTTGAGGTCTAGAATCAACTTCGGTGAGTAAGTTGGAGTAAGGGTGAGTAGGAGGAAGATTTAGTGAGAAAGGTGTAGAGGTCTGGTATGAACATCATATTTTCTAGCAACCTAAGGAGGAAAAACTTAAACACAAGGTCCTCTTGGATTCAAATTTCAAGGAAGTTGAAAGAAATCATAACAATACTATAATCAAACATTTATCATAATATAGTTACAACAATCCA
>ML778045.1:533395-555548 GCA_009831015.1 Picea engelmannii
GGAAAATACTTTATAACAACAGATTTATTAGCGTTAAATATGCCCTTTTAGTTTCTTCTTAGATTGATAAATCACTTAATAAATATGCTAACTGCTCATACTAAATCAACATACCAAATAACCTTAGAAACTATTCATTAACATTAAAAACACAAGTCTGAATTTTAGATCTGCAATGCACAATATTTAGCCAATAAATGCACACTTCATATTACAACAACGTGAAGATACAAGTACATAACATCAACTCATTTCATCAAAAGCGAGTACAATATGTCTCATTTTCTTATCACAATCTAGGACATTCCAATTGCATCCAAAGCCTAACTAGTGCATATTCCATCAACAAAAGCACTAACTAGCTATCACAACTTAACAAGGAATCACACCAAGCTACTCCTAACCACTCCAAAGGATCAATAAAAAAACTAGCATCAACATTAACAAGTTCACCCTTGACCTCCCACTTTCATCACATAAATCTTCTAAAAGATCCCCCAAGCTTACATCACACATATTCTCAATCTTCTTCACTCCTTGCTCATGTCTTAATCTAGGATTTACATGATAGGGATTCTTAGTTTTAGTATATTATTGGGATTCTTAGTACTTAGTGTATCACATTTTTATTTGTGTTTTGTGTGCACATAGGAGATTTTATTATGGTTTATTGTGGCAATGCCTCTTGGTTTACTAGTCTCATGGCTAGTTGACATCCTCTCTCCAAAAATAACTATTATTAGCTTTAGTTGTTATTTATTAGGATTTTGTTGAGAATTTCTCTCCAAGTTTGTGGAGATTTTTCTTGATGTAAAGTTATATAATCTTATGTTTGGATTAATGAAAATTAGTTAGATATTTTATTTCGTACAATTTGTGTCGAAATTTCCTCATGAGTGCATAATTTTACATCATTACATTACTCAAACCATATGTCTTTTTAGATCATACTAGCACAATGGCTCCATGACAAACCTTAGCACTAGACTTCTGCGTTTCTTTTCCATCCTAGGGTTTGCATCCCATAAACCATAGGTCTTCTTCTCTTGCATCATGTTAGCACTAGAAGTCACCTTTAGATTGCATTGAAGGTAAGCCCAATACCCATCAGTTTATATGTCACATATAATTGAGTTTTGAGTGGTCAAATGGAGAAAAATCAATAATAATAGTGTTCTAACTCAGAAATGTGGACTAGCATGCATAAGTAATTGAGGTCTAGAATCAACTTCAGTGAGTAAGTTGGAGTAAGGGTGAGTAGGAGGAATATTTAGTGAGAAAGGTGTAGAGGTCCGGTATGAACATCATATTTTCCAACAGCCTAAGGAGGAAAAACTTAAACACAAGGTCATCTTGGATTCAAATTTCAAGGAAGTTGAAAGAAATCATAACTGTACTATAATCAAACATTTATCATAATATAGTTACAACAATCTATGTGAATCAATCAAACATGAAATCTCTCAGTATCAGAGGCAAATAAGATAGAGTAGGAAAGCTGACTTAGATTAACCAAGATGTCTCAAAAACAAATACATAACTAGAGAACCAGTTGTTCTCATTCAAAATATTATGATATCAGGGAGCCTAGCTCAAGCATTCGACCATAACAAAATATCAAAACTGAGTATATATACTCAAAACTGTTGCAACTACCAGGAGCGTGATCACACCCTTGCATTCAAAGTTTCCAGTCGGTGCCCGCTCTACTAGACTGTGTAGGCCTCCTTATGTCAGACGTGAGACATGCGTAGTGAGGAATTTTATAGGAAAATCTATCCAGGAGGAAGTTTCGGGTGGACAGTCTGCCTTTATGCCTGATCTCTTGCAACAATTTCCATTAATGGGGTGAGACAAGGTCTCAACTGTCGACCCCATCTTCAATAAATTCCTTCATTGGGATCAGGACGAGGCCTGACACCCATGAATGTTTCCAAGCGGTGCCCACGACTTTTTTAAGTCAATCTTGACACCTCGAGGTTCAACAAATCTTCTTTTGTGATCAATACAGACTCTTTCGGACTTTGGTGCAGCTCCTCTCCCTCGCTCCATCTTCAATGTGACCTAGGGCCATGACCCTACGCAATTGCGTGATTGTGGGCGCGACCAACGGTGGTTTGAAAGAAAACTGTTTTTGTTCCCGCAATTCACCATGAACCGCCACGCATCCCTTTCCAAAAACCATGATTTTGATTGTGGTCCGTCCTTGAAATTTTAAAATGTGCGCACCTTCCAACCTCGCAATGGGTTGTGACCGTTGATCTTGTGATCTGAGATGAGGCTCCCTGATCAATGACCCAGCTCTGGCCAGGAACCTCCTCCATACAACAATTTGATCGCTAAAATCTACAAAAATGTACATACTTTACCCCTATAATTTGAACTTAAATAACCTTATATTGATTTTCAATTATTATTTCGTATGAAAAAAATTTCATATTCATATATCCTATTTTATCTCAATATTTCATATATCAACATAATGAATATCCGTCTAACAATGGCATAAGGTAAAGTGAAAAATATCCACACCTAACATATTGTTTTTACTATTTTTAGATTTTACTATTACGATTTAAGGTGTGCTCTTCAACGAAATTCCCTCCGTAGTTTTACTTTTTTCATCCAACCTTATAAAAAAGTAGTGTCATCATATTTGTAATATTCTTTTTAATGTGATGAACAACTAACTTTTTTTTCCCAGAAGAAATTATCTCAATTTTATAAGAATTATAAAATCATTTACAATTCGCTGAAAACCATAGCCAGCTCCGTTCTAAATACATGATCGGACAGGGTATTTTCAAGAAAATAAAAAACTTCCAGGTAACAACAGGAAGGCATATAACAGTCAAAGGCAAGAGCAATATCCCAGGACATAAACCTCCGACTCTTCTCCTGCGCGGACAACAACAAACAGAGGCAGAGCTAACGACTCATTCAAGGGTGACAGTCACCATTACCCCACGAACAGGCAGAAAACAAATCAGCATTCAGTGCTCCCCGGCTCATCTATGAGTGACAGCCACCATTACCACACAAACTGGCAGAAAAACAAAACAACATCCAATGCTCATAGAACAAATCTCAAGGAAGGGCGAATTTTTCATGGAGGTTCAAAGAGACTGTAGGAGGAAGTCAGACTCTCCAGATCTCTGTCACAGTGGAAGATTGATAATCTTCCAATCACTTGATTAAGAGCACGCTTCGAAAGTGCATCTGCCTCAGAATTGAAGGATCTAGGAAGATGACGGAAGGTGATGTCGGAGAAGGAGAGGGCCAATTGTTGCGTTTTTTGTTTCCATCCTTCCACATGGATGGATTGAAGACTACTCTTGTTGTTGATCCAGTCAATGATTAATTTCGAGTCACCTATAACATGTAGATGGTTTAGGGACCAACAGGAAGCAATCATAAGAGTGGCCCATAAGCCCAGGAGCTCGGCTTTGGTGTTCGATCCCCTGCCACAATTTAGAAACCACTTTGTCGTCCACTGCGGGTGGGATTTGAAGGTGCCACCAGCACCACAACAAGAGCCTGAGGATAGAGCCGCTCCATCAAAAAACTCCACCGAGTAACCTTCTGGCAGGAAGGTATCCACCGCTTTAAAAGGAAGTGTCTTGATGGAAGTCTGCTTCCACTGAAAAGAGGCCAGCGTTCTGTAAAAGACCGCCTGAAGGGAGGGAGAGGCATCCTCGAAAAGGACCCTGTTACGTTCAATCCAAACTTGCCAGCAAACGAAGACAGCCAGCGAGGGAGGGGCTGCTTGGACATTGAACCAGGAGGAGAAACGCTCCGAAAAGGTGTCACCGGTCCAATGGAAAGAAAGGGAGAAATGCTGCAGAATACGATTTCAAATCGCTTGGGAAAAAGAACAGTGAGTGAACAAGTGGTGGAGGTCCTCCGAGGCTCTGCGAAAAAGCACACAAAATCCTGGACCCTGCCAACCTTTCCTGCGAAGCGACTCCCAAGTAAGGAGTTTGTCACTAACACAAAGCCAAAAGAATAATTTGTGCTTAAGAGGGAGTGCCCAGGACCATAATCGGCTGAGCCAACATGGCTGTACCACAATATTCCTCTCCGACAACAGAGCATCATAGACATTTTTGGCAAACACTCTGCCAGAACCGTCTCCCCCAGTCCAGGTGAGGGCATCTCGAGCGACAGAGAGAGAGGCCCGAGCATCTTAAAGATGACGTATAAGAATCGAATTCCTAAGCTAAATGCCCACCGAGAGCCAGCTCACTACTATGTAACCAAAAATCCAGTAGAGGAAAGGCACCTGTTACCTTCTTCAGTTGCGCAAGGGAGGTCAGGTTTAGGGAAAGCAGATGGGACCTGAGTTGTAAAGAGAGAATTGATAGTTCATCAAGGCCAATTAATTTGTCCCTGCCAATTTTTATATCATCGCCCACTCCAGGACGCCAACGAAGCCAATGTAGAATAACATGAGAGGAGGTGACCAGCCCTTTCCAGAAGGGGGATGCCCATCGCTGAAATAAACAAGGCTTACAGAGCCAAGAGGTAAGGGGTCTGTCACCTAAGTATTTATCTTTGATAACCCGTTGCCAAATGTTGTCGCTGGAAACCGCTCTCCAGAAGGAGCAAGCTAGTAATGCCGTGTTAAAGATAGAGAGATTCTTGAGTCCCCATCCCCCTGCCCTTTTTGGCTTGGAGAGTGTCTACCAGCTGCTAAGGTGGAAACGTCGATTTCCTGCAAGATCATTCCATAGGAAGTTGAAGGAGAGTCTGCGGAGCAGAGAGATAATTTTGGCAGGGACTTGTTCCAGAAGCATCCAAAAAAATGCTAGACTCTGCAAAACCGTCTTGAACAGGATAAGACGTCCCCCTAGGGACAACCATTTGTTGCACCAGAATCCTATCTTCCTTTCAAAGGTAGACACCAGCCAAGACCAATCAGATGCGGAGGAAGCACCCGGTTTAAGGTGGTACCCCAGATACTTGAATCCAATAGTTAAATCAGTGAAAGAGAAGGGGATGACACCTTTAAGAGAAGAGAGTTCTGACTCCGTAGGACCCCAATAATGGATCGTCGACTTCAGAGGGTTTATGGACAGTCCTGAAGAAGAACAAAAAATATGTAGGATGACCATGATCGCTTTCCATTCCACTATATCTGCTTTGGAAATTAATAAAATATCATCCACGAACATGAGGTGGATGATCCTGATAAGGTTTGAGACCTTAAGACCAGAGATGCAATGCTCGGCAAGACTTTTTCAGAGGAGCAGGCTGAGCCCTTCCAGGACTAAAATAAAGAGGTAAGGCGATAGGGGGCATCCCTGACGGAGCCCCTTCTCACTCTTGAAAAATCTAGACGCCTCCCCGTTGATCAAAACAACAAAGTTGGCACTTGAGATGCAAGACATAATCCAATTAGTGAACAAAATTCCAAATTCGACAGAGTGGAGGATAAGTCTTAGAAAATCCCAGTCTATACTGTCAAAAGCCTTCTTGAGGTCCAGTTTCATAACCAATGCTTTTTGTTTTTTTTGAAAGATGCTATGAATGCACTCGTGGGCCACCCCGATGGCGTCTTGAATCCTTCTTCCCTTTAAGAACCCAAGTTGTTCAGCTGAGAGACTCCTTTCTAAAATCGGCTTAATCTAGTTGGCGATGACGTTGGAGATTAACTTGTAAACTAGATTGCAGAGGGAGATCGGTCTGAAATCACTGAAGGAAACCGGGGAGTCTTCTTTAGGAATAAGGACCAGAAAAGTAGAGTTTAAACTAGAAGAAATTTTACCTTTAATCCGTGCGTCCTCCACCATCAGAAGAAGGTCTGGGCCAACAAGGTCGAAAAAATGGGTGAAGAAATCGGCCGTCCAGCCGTCAGGCCCTGGACTCCTCTCCTTTCTGAATGAAAACAAAATATCCTTTATCTCCAGCAGAGTAACAGGCTTATACAGTTCAGTGGCTTCAGAAGCGGAAACCCATTTTGGAAAAAGGCTGGCTGTAGTGACTTTTGCCGTTAGATTTTGCCCACTGCTTGAAGATAATAAATTTTCAAAGTGAGAGGTCGCTTCCCTTTTAAGAGCCTCCTGTCCACGGATGGACCCGTCAGATTCGCTTTCAATGGACCAGATAACCTTCTTATTCCTGTTTAGACTAGCAATTTTGTGAAAATATTTAGTGTTTGCGTCTCCCCACTTGAGCTAGGTCGCACGGCTACGAAGCCTCCAAATCTTTTCATCATCCCGCAGAACAACATTCCGATTATCCTCCAATGCTGTTAAAGTAGTCTCCTCCGCCGTTGACAGAGCTGAAGAAAAGGATTTTGTGATGAGATACGAGATCTCTGACTCCAGCCTATTCAGATTGAAGTCCTCTGCCTTTTTCTTGCGAGATTGTCAGTCTTTAGTGTGCATTTTTAGGACATTCAACTTCCAAGCTATTCTCAGCTGAGGATTAGCTTCAGAGTGAAAATGCTGATCTGACCAAACATAATGAACCAAGGCGGTGAAGTCAAGGAAGTCGGCCCAATGGTGATTGTATTTGAAGGGGAAAGGCTTGAATCTGAAGGGGAGGTTCAGGGTAAGAAGGATGGGCGCATGATCTGAAAAGAAGGGAAGAACAACTCGAGAGGTAGGGGAGACTGAGTAGGAGAAGAGAGCATCGAAGAGAAGGAAGCGATCAAGCCGTTTGGCAATGGCTTCAGTGCCCCTTCTCCCATTTCGCCAGGTAGGGGCGAGATTAACTGGCACGATATCTATAAGATTAAAAGCATTAAATAAGTCTCTGTAAAGGTTAATACCTGAGCCGGAAAGGGAGGAAGAGCCCCAGTGTTCATCAGAGGAGAGTGTAAGATTAAGATCGCATCCCAGAATGAGATTAGGGAGAGAGAGAATACCGCTATCAGCGAGGCGCGTCCAAAATAAAGATCTATTAAGGCAGGGTCTGTAGACATTTAAGAATGCCAGTTTCTGGTCAGTGGCAAAGCAGCTGCCTAAACACAGTATACCTCCACAGGTGAAAAAAGGCTTTAAATCATAAAGTGTCGGATCCCAGGCCAGTAGCATACCACCAGAGTTGCCGAGTGAACTTAAAGCCACAAAGACTCAGAGAGGGCGAAACTGGTGCAGGAACGCTCTGGCAGATTGATCAGCGGCAAGTGTTTCTTGCAGAAAGATGACCTCAGGATTTGTGTGATCCAGAAGTCTTCGGAAGGAAGCAGCCTTGAGGGTGCCCCCGATCCCTCGAATGTTCAGAGAGAGCACAATCATCACTTGGAACGTGCGATGGCCTTCAGTGCTCTAAGGGCCTTTCCTTCTTGTGTAAGTGGACCGGGGACAACAGTGAGTGAAGCAGAGCCATCTTTCTTTTTCCTCGCGCTCCTTGTCTGAAGAGGAGATAGCTCAACTCTGATACCCCTCGACCAAGCAAACGATTTATTTTGAGGATCAGTACAGGTCGATGAAGACGTTCCCCCTTCCGAGGATGGCACAATGATCTCATTACCCCGAAAGACTGGTAACCGAGTGGCCGGATCCGGAATAAACTGAGATGGTTCCGAACAAATCGCAGTCAGGAGAGAGTCCTCGGCCTCGACCGGTTGATTGTATCCAGGAAGAGGAGCTGAAAGATCGTCAGAGGCTACAGGAGAGGGGTAAGGGACATCTTGGAGAATCGGTAACAGAGGAGGAGAAAAGGTCAGGGGAGGGGTAGATATAGTTGAGGAGGGGTGGGTACTATCAAGAGAAGGATCAGGGCTGGGAGACAACGGTAACTCGGCTGCAGTGGAGAGTGTCTTAGTAAGGGTGGGAGTAACAAGCCAGTCCAGGCTATTAACAAAATTTTTTTCAGGGTCAGTGAGAGTAGAGTATAGTGAGGGACAAATAAGGGCGAGCTTGTTTGCCAAGGAGACAGGGTGGTCAGGGGCGGACAACGAGGGAGGAACTGAAGGGACGTCCAGGTAGTCTAAGGAAGGGTCGACAGAAGGATAATCAGGGGGATTTAAAAAAGGTCCCCACTATCATCTGAGGGATCTCTTGTGGACTTACCAGGACACGACCGACATAGGTGACTGGTCTCACGACAACGGTTGCACATGAACGAGATTCCAAAGTAGTTCGGTTTCTGAAGAAGCTTCTTCCCTCGCCACTCGATCTCCAGAGATTCTGGTAGGCCAGCAGATATATCCATCTCTACCAGCACCCTGGCTAGCATCCTCGTAGTGCCCAAGCTTGAAGGGGAGTCCAGGGAAATAAACTTCCCCAAGGTGTTGCCAAAGGCTCTAAAGGCTTCCTCATTCCAGAAGTGGAGAGGAAGTCCCGGGAGCAACACCCACAGATGACGATGTTGGAAGTAGTCGGAGTCTGGATTGAATGCCATACGCCATCGTTTGAGCATAAGGCTGCTGCCTCCAAAAACCCAGAAAGAAGAAAGGAGTAGAGAGGTGTCATCTGGAGATCTACAGTTAAAACAGAGCCATCCTTTCTTGAGAAGCAGCACTTCCGGATAGTAGCCAAGGATCGGGAACCAATGCTGCTTAATCCAGTCCTCCAGAGGAGGAGCATTCAGACTCTTGTAGGAAACACGTCCAACCAGAGAGCAAGTAGACATTTTACACAGGTTTTCAAGCCCCACTCCGTCACCTAGCACTAAACGCCTAGATTTCCTGTTAGCACGCCACACCTTACTTCCAAAAGCAGTTGTTCGAGGCGGGGAGGACTGAGATTTTGGGTCTGCCGGCCGGGAAGAGAAGTTAGGAGCAGGGGTAGCTCTGTTGAAAACTTGTGAAGCACTTGAAGGAGCAGACTGGAACGGCGCACTAGTTTAAGGAGGAGGACCAAAACAGTGAGAAGACTCGGCGGGAGAGGGAACAAAGTTTGAAAATGCTTGGAGGGAAGTTTTAGCGAGCTATGAACCAATGAGTCTATTTTGTCTAAAAGTCCCTCCTGGTTCCAAAAGATATCATCTCCTGGATGCGAGAGAAAACCGGGTTGGGGGTCCATTTTAAAACCTCTGGGGGACCACACCGGCCCACTGCACAATACCGGGAAAGGGGAAGTAGTCTAAAGGCGCTGACAATAAACCGAGTTGGGCCGTGGATCGCTGGAAGGACCTTGGATATCACTCCCTGTCAGAGCTATGAGACAAAGGGAAGTCAGTGGCCGACAGTGCTAAAGCAAGAACGAAGGTCGACAGGATCAAGACAAAATAAGGTTCGGTAAGTGAGTCTGAAAAGGAAGGACTTGATCAGTAGACAAGCTTGGAACAGGTGCCCAAAAACAACAAGAGGAACCGAGAAATCTGGAACCCGATTCATCTAGGTTTACCTGGTTCAGACGAGCTTCGTCGCTCATGGTCGCTCCTATACATATCAATGTGTGTCATGCATTGCATTGGCTATTTTACAACTAACTTGTTAAGGTTAAAATCTTTTGCTTAATAAATAATGAAAAATAATAATATTGATATTTTTAATAATATTATACAGTAAGAAAGGTTGTCTTTTATGTTTTATATGCGATAATATTAAAAAAAATATTAAAAAAAATAGTTAAATTATATTAAGCCTACGTTAACACGTTTTTAAAAGTTATGTGATCTTTCTTAGATCATGAAGGGGTTATACCATTATTGGTGGATTTTTCGAACAGTGAATTGACACAATATTTTATAGGTTTCTAGCCGTAAATGGCTTTACTATATTTTAAAAGTAATTAATATAATTCTAGCCGTAAATGGCTTTACTATATTTTAAAAGTAATTAATATAAACAATTATATAAAGCATTGCATTTTTAATTAAAATGGCAATAGTTTAAATCGATATAGTTTATTTTAAAAGTTTTAAATGTGCAAACACTTTTTTTTTTATCGATTCGGAAGGACTTATGAGATACAGTTTTAAAAGCGTAAATATTTTTTTTTATTAGTTTAGAAGGAAGGAATGTTGTTTAATTTTTTGGAAGTACATTATTTGTAAGTTTATAAAAAAATTAATGTTTAGAGTAGATACTCCATCTATAATTATAATTAGATATAAATAAAACTGTAATAATAATAAAAAAGATGATTTAAGTCGTTGGTGAAACAATTTAAAACATGAAAATTTATTGAATAATAATTAAGAAATAATGTTAAATTTAAAAGATAATCATTCACAAATAACCATTTCATTTCAATATAAGATTGAATTAAAATTAAAATAATTATGAACCAGAAAAACAATTTAAAGAATGAAAATTTATTGAAATAATAAATTAGATATAAATAAAACTGTAATAATAATAATAAATTTATTTATAATTAGATATAAATAAAACTGTAATAATAATAAAACAGATGATTTAAGTAGTTGGTGAAACAATTTAAAACATGAAAATTTATTGAATAATAATTAAGAAATAATGTTAAATTTAAAAGATAATCATTCACAAATAACCATTTCATTTCAATATAAGATTGAATTAAAATTAAAATAATTATGAACCAGAAAAAACAATTTAAAGAATAAAAATTTATTGAATAATAATTAAAAAATAATATTAAATTTAAAAGATAATTATTGACCAATATGRAATAACCATTGAGATTTTTTTTTATTATTTTGATTTTTTTTTTAAATAATTTTTTTTTATATATTTAGTAAATATTATAAATTAAATTTTTTATTAGCTACGATTTTGCTGATGTGATTTGATTGGCTTGGTGTATGCCATTAATTTTCATGAATTGTCAGGCTTAAAAAATGAATTAACAAAAACAATTTTTTCATTGGCTATTTGGGCGGATTGTTGCAATCGAGGACAATAGATGGCCTCACTTCCTTCAGTCGATGGTCTTTCATTGTAGGGCAAGTTAGTGCACTTGACAGGCTACATGGAGCCATCGCTTTATGCTCCATGAACGTGCTGCCACCATAAACCTCAATATCATCTTGCTAAGAGAAGTTCTTAGATAACATAGAAAGGTTCTCCTGACTGCCAATTTCTACTAATAATAGAGATTGCCACTTTGATTCCCTTTTCTCTATCTCTTTCTTCATCACATTGTTCACATTCAAGAAAGTCGATGACCAAGATCCAGACTGACCCATGTACTTATTCGCAACATCTGGGAACAATCGTCATTCAAATGATAATGCGGCAACAACTGCGTTGCACACAGAAACGGTGGTCGAAGGACACATGAACGTGATGGTCTCCTTCCAGGTATTCATCATTGATTGTCTATAGTTTTGAAGTAATTGATGGTATGAGTTGTTGGAATACCCCCTCGACAACAGTGTACTGTATGGATTGGGCCCAGAGAACAATAACTAATATTGAACGTTTTCATTTCCTCTCATCACAAATGCTATCACTGATTAGGTCTTATTGTTCCTTATTCATATCAAGGGAAGTTTTACAACCTAATTTATATCACAAAGTAGTTGTTATTTAGAAAAAACCTACGTATTTTTCTTTGAAATCCATTGCCCTGTTGCATTTCTTAGGTGGTCCTCATTGGCAACAATTGCAAAGGTAGGCTAAACACAACAATAAATAGATGACCAGGCCAAACAACCATGATAGCTTGAGGGGAAAATGTTAATGGCATACGAATAGGTAATTGTCATGGAAGACATAACATAACATAATTAAAAATCTAAACAATACTGGCTATAAAGGGTTAGATGATATCTGATTGGAACAATAGGTTTCATTCAATATACACACTATTTTCGTGAGGGAAGAATCTAAAATGTCAAGAAGAAATCTACAATGCAATCGGGTCATTGAAATTTAGAGAACAATCCTATATAAATGCAATTACAAACTGGTTCACTTACCTTAACTTAGAGCTTTGAACGCATTTTGAAACCACTTGCCTCCATAATGCTTAGTGGGTAGGAACTATTGCTATTTACATTTACTCAGTCCGCTTGCTCTACTTAAGTGCAATCGTGCGTGCATACTCATTCTAGGCCGCATCCAAAGCTGTACCCGTTGAAGCATACCTCAAAACAATGTTCTTCAATTTTACTTCTTCTCATATATATGAGATTCTTTCTGCAGATTCCTTTACCTTCATCAGAGGTGCGTATTTTCTCATTTAATTGAGTCAAGTCCTTAAGAAGGTGACTCTACAAAGTAGGTAAAGAATTTACTCTGATATCAAATAAAAAGAAAGATTGTTTGCACTTTGATCTCAGAGGGTTAAAAAATTCTTTTGCTAAGGTGGTTTTCCCAATCCCACCAAGGCCCACGTCTAGTAGTGGTTTTTTAACCTTTTTCAACACTAGGTCCACGACCTCATTCACGAGCTTCCACTCGACACTGAATAATATTGACAACAAAATTGCTATACTAATTGCTAGTCAAAATGCCTACATAAGAAATGTGTCATACATCTGTCAAGACGCCTACATAAGAAATGTGTCATACATCTACCAAACAATACCAAATGAAAAAGAGGAACAAGAAGCTTCTTACCCATTATACGCTCCCTTCAAGTTGAAACCGCTTATCTCTGAAACACGAAAAAGATCATTTCTCCAGTTTTCAATGATGTCATGGAAGTACCTGCAACAATCGACAACACAATGCTCACCACAACAAGAGATGGGTTTTCCTTTCCAGACCATTTTTTGGACCAAAATTTATGTGCATGAAGCTCAAAGCCACGATCGCTTCTAATCAGTATCACCACCATCTCGATTCACCAGTGCCTCTACAGACGATGGACGGAGGATCGAACCCAGGTAAGTAATAACATTTATTAATTGGGGAATCGTTCTCTTTCATAGCCTTGCTACATTGTATGAGTGCATTAGATGGGTGGATTGCTCTCACCATCCGATGTTAAAAGAACAGGCTCTGACTTGAGCCTGCGAATTTTGGAGGGCATTCCACTTAAGGCACATTGGGAAGATGTATGAACACTCTCATTTTGGAGTGTTCATTGATTTTTTCGGTTTAGAGGAAATAAGATTAATTTTGATAAAGATGGGTCTGAAAACCAACACAGATTTAGTCATACAAATTTTACATTGAAAATGTCATAGTTTATTTAATATATTCGATATTTACGTAAAGCAATTGTATAATAATAAAATAAATACATGATTATATTTATATATTGTACACATAAAAAAATAATATATTCCCACCCCCCATCATCAATTCACGTGGAAAAAGGTAGTAGATGCATTGGAATTTAAAAGCACAACGTTCAAGACACAGTCCCATTAATCATTTTGATAATTTTTGGTCTAAATGTCAGATTTAATAGCTGAAAATTATAGTGCAACTGTTGAAGCCATACATTTTTCCCCATTAAAGATGGTTGTCAATTTCTCGAAGATATGGTTTGTTATATTTGAGAGGATCCAAGTGACAATATTGCTAGAATCTAGTCTCTGGATACGTTCAGTAGCCATAGTTTCAAATTTTGAACAAGATACAGACCACATTTAATAATTTCTCATTTATGAAGGTTTTTAAGAAAAAGTAAAGTGGCAGAGGCAGTGTTTGCGGAAATTGGAATATTTTGTTCCAAATTGTCACGAGCACACCAATTCACTATACATAACAATGGACTAATGCTTCCTAATATATGTGCATTGGAGGGGAAACATCACAAGAAAGTGCATTAGATCAATTTCAGTGCATACTTTAAGTTTTACATGTAGGGAATTTGTTGCTCTGTGCATTTTACTATTTTGAGTGTTTCAAAGTATTGTTGTTGCATTGCTATCTGGTAATCTGTGTGTGAAGGAAGTACCAGAACACCATGAAATAAATATCACATTGATGAAACTGTAACATCAACACATGTTAATTGTAATTTAATTGATGGAAATCATGGCACATAAGGGAATATCATGTTTATCATGGTATGAAAATCAAAACCATATCGCACGATCCGATGGTAAAGTAAATCTTTGTTCTAACATCAAGGAAGTGATTATTTCCCTACGGAATTAGGACATTGTGAAAGGCCAGATTGAAGACACTAGTGTTTGATCGGTGTTTGATGTCAAGATACATTACTTTAATAACGTTGATAAAGGGTCCACTTGGAAATGCAATAAAAAATTGTTTTATTTAGTTTATTACTATTCAAATTACTTTAGTTTAATTCTAGTTTTAGTTTTTACTTTAAATTTTAATTTACTTTTTTTTTAATTACTATTTGAATGTTTGTAAATTTAAATATAGTTCTCAATGAATAATTTGGTATTCATAAGGTTCTTATGACAAATTTTCTATTGCAATTTTTCTTCTATGATATGATGTGTGATAGCCACTTGCTATATTGTTGGAAGATATATATTTTGTCAAAATATTTTGTTGATGTATATATCTAGCTGGGAACTAGAATTTCTACAAATGGATACATGGAAGATAATGGATGGTCCATATATGAAGGATGGGCATGCATTCCATGATGCTGGACAAAATATCATTCTGACGAAGGTTCTATGTATTGAATCTCGATAACATTTCTTTATATCAAGGAGGTTTGTTGATGGAAAGAAAGAAGTGTGAGATACCTCGAGGTTCATATAGAACCAAAAGGAATGGTAAGGAGGAAGTCCATGTCCTTGCATTGAGGCCTAAAACTTCTTACTATTAAATATATTGGATATGTTGGATTGGTCACACCCTGCATGTTCTCCTATGAAGCAGTTGAACTGCTGACATAGAAAAGTATATGAATCTTCCATGTTTAATCCTGAGAATTTTCTCTTTTGTGCAGCCATAGGAGATGGGAAGACAAATATTTCCATGTGAACCATACTTCAACAGATAGTTCTGAATAAGAGTGGAGATGCTTTTGTTGATTTGAGCAAGTTGAAAGTTGTCTATGTTTCACTTATTAAAGCATTGGTTGCAAAGGTGGTTGGGAACTTTGATGCAGGAGCATCGCTCACTCATCAAGCGAGCCAACACATCAAGCGGAAAACAGCTGGATAAGCCAGCGCACATTTTGGAAATACTTTGGGAAGTTGTTGCGCCGCTCTTTAATGAAGGCATTTATAAAGAAGCGCACTTGTATTGTAAAGGGGACCTTGAGCCTTTAAGCTCTCGTCCTTAATAGATAAGAAGGCATTTAATAGATTTAATGCTGTTAGATAGGAATTAAATTGTAGATTTGATAGTTGTAGAATTCGAGAGGGAGAACGGATATAGACACCCTCCTTTGTACAATTGTATAATTTATTATTGAAGCATTCTGAAGAGGGAGTAGCAGAGAAGTGTATGAAGAACCTCCATGTACAGATATTGAATTAATAGGAAAGCTTTGATTCAATTCCATGGTTGTGTTATTCTCTGTGTGTGTTATTGATATTATGCTCATGAATGTTTGCTTCTTGTTATGCACTTGCTTTTATATGCTGTGTATGTGATTTCATGATTGATTTGAAATCTGAGAGAAGGAATGAATGAGTTTCAATTGTTTCTCTAAGTGGGCCATAGAATTCCTGCAAGGTGTGCAGTTGAATTTGTCCGCAAGGAGTGCGTGACTGCAGGGTTTACTTAGAGATAGCTTTTGTTCTCATCTCAGAAGTGTAGATTTGACACCAGAGCCGTGCAAGGCATGCACAGGCTAGAAGAAGTCTCAGAGTTGCGATTCTGAGAAAAATGAATTTGGACTGCTGCTGCAGGTGAGTGTGCAGAGTCGAAGAAACTTCAACACTTACTTGTGTTCGAAGAATCGCTGCAAGGAGTGTGTGTGATAAGTCCTCACAAAGACTTATGAAGCAAGGATAAGCTCAGGAGGGATAGGCCTATATAGTTCACTGGAGGAGAATTTCAGTGTCGCTGTGGAAAGCTCGAGAGAAGCTCCACAGGTTGGCGAGTGGTCGAACAATTTCTCCCAGAGAGCGCGTTTCATTCACTCGCAGAAGATAGCATAAGAAGGATGGACGGTTGAAATCCCCTGAAGAGATTTCACGAGAAGTCGAGGACCATTAGATCTTGCAAAGCTACAAGGAGTTTAAAGGCGCGAACATTCATAGGTTCGGAGCTCAGGAGGAAGTAGGGTCGTCAATTGGGGTTCATAGGAACCATCAGATTTGCACGTGCCATTGCATATCGACATATCACGAGTTAGAGCACCAAGCTACAGGAGCGGGAGTAGCGATATCACGAAGAGCGATACTCCGATAGAATTACAACCGTAGATCGAGGGGACGCGTGTTAAGAAATCCCAAAGACTCGGGGTTTCGGAGAATCGGGGTTCTCGACGACAGAGAACGCTTGTAGGTTGGATTCGCAATCCGCGAAATCCCGAGGTGACGTGGCAGTGCAGAACCACGGAAGCTAGTGGAGTATAGGTGACATTGTATCGGAGGATCGGACCATCGGGGTTTAGAAATCCAAGGTGTTGACATCGCAAGTAACGATATCCCGATAGGGAAAACTCCGATAGCCAAAGAAGAAAAAGTCAACGATTTACCCATATCGGGGTTCGAGGACTCGTGAGGCATGAGGCACACGACCACAGGATTCGCGAAGTCGCGAAGTCTGATTTCCCGATTGTGAAGGGAGGTCAGAGAGAGGAGGTGTTGTGGGTGAAAATTTCCCGAGAGGAATTAGAGGAGCGTTCACGCTCTTCGGGCCAAAGAAAGAGAAGGTCCTGGTGATCGCGCACGTGATGGGGTAGCGTTTGCGTCAAGTGGTATCAGAGCAGGGATATCTTGTCTGTATATTTCAGGCAAGAGGAGTGAAGAAGAGGAAAGCACTCTGATACACACGTTTTCATCAAGTGGTATCAGAGCTGGAATATTTTTTCTTTCTGTAGTAGAGAAGAGGATTCATTATGTCACCTAGAAGAGAAAGGCAGTCACCTGGTCCGGAGGACAAGGATGCACGAAGAAGAGGTAGGCCGACAGGAAATCCAGAAATGGAGTGCCAAATGAGAGATCTCCAAGCAAGGCTTGAAGAGATGGAGACAGCGTAGAGACGCGGAGTTGGCACTGGGGATATTAGTGATTCCGAGGTTGAAGAGGAAGCTAGACATGCAGAAGAAGTCACAGAAGAGGATGCATCAACCGAGCGGTTGATCAAAGCCATCGCGAGGATGGGTGCAAAGGCGAAAATGGATATTCCAGTCTACGAGGGAAGCCTAGATGCAGAAGAGTTGCTGGATTGGATCCGAGCTCTTGACACCTACTTCGATTACGAGGAGATCGAAGAGGACAAGAAGGTCAGACATGCTGTCACCCGGTTGAAGGGGCATGTAGCCTTATGGTGGGACGCGCTTCAAGAGACAGACGTTCCAGGGGGAAACAGAAGATCAAAAGATGGGATTGAATGATCGCGAAGATGAAAGCGAAGTTCATCCCAAGAGATTACCAGATCACTCTGTTCAGGCGAATGCAGAACCTGAGACATAAGTTGATGATGGTGAAAGAGTACACCGAAGAATTTTATAAGCTCAATATCCGAGCAGGTCATCGGGAGAGCGATGATGAAAAGGTGGCGAGATACCTGAATGGTTTAAGATACGACATTCAGGATGAATTGAGCATGGTTACCATCCGAACAGTTGAGGATGCGTACCAAATGGCTCTGAAAGCCGAGGAGAAGCTGAGCCATAAGCAAGGTCAGCGAGGGCAAGGCAGGAGCCAGCCCAGAGGCAAGACAGTTGCCCAGGAGAAATTCCAGAAGCCCAAGGAGGAGTGGAAAAGACCTCAGGGTAAGGTTGAGAGAGGTGGAACCTCACAACAGAGGCAACCATATGTTGACCCAAGAGGACAACAGATTGATCAGCGAGGTGATTATGCTGACGCAAATACTCTTCCTCGTACTAGAGGTCGAGGCAGAGGAAGAGGAGGAGTAATCACATGTTTTACATGTGGAAAGAATGGTCACAAGTCATTCGAGTGTCCAGAGAAGAGGAAGGATACAGGAGAAGCTCACATCACAGAAGCGCAGGGGCGTGATGCTGAGAATGAAGATGCATATAGTGAAAGATCGCTTGGGATGCATAAAGTTCTCTTAACACCCGAGAAGGAGGTGGAGGACACAGCTCAGAGGAGCAGACTGTTCAGGACAACTTGCATAGCCAAGGACAGGAAATGCAAAGTTATTGTGGACAGCGGAAGCACCGACAACCTCATTTCATCCGAGATGGTAGAAAAGTTGGAGTTGGAAACAACTAAGAACTCGAGTCCAGATAAAGTCTCGTGGTTACAAAAAGGACACCGGGTAAGTGTCACTAAACAATGCTTGGTTGAATTCAAGATAGGAAATTATAAGGATAAAATTCTGTGTGATGTCATTCCCATTGATGTATGTCATTTGTTATTGGGTAGACCATGGCAGTATGACAAAAATGTGGTTCATGATGGAAGGATGAACACATACACCCTGGAGAAGGATGGGAGAACACATAGGTTACTTCCGATAAGGGATAAAGAAATAAAACCAGAAGTAAACAACACAATACTTCTCATGAGTGGGAAGGAGCTTCTCACAGAGATGGAGAAGAAGGAAGATCCACAATTCTTTGTGGTCAGGAAACCAAGAATTGTCCTGACTAGCACAAGAGTGGATGACTTACCAGATGAGATTCAGGAATTGCTAGAAGAGTTCGCTGATATCATCATGGACAAACTACCTCGTTCGTTGCCACCGATGAGGAGTGTGAGTCACCACATAGACCTCATACCGGGAGCAAGTTTACCGAACAAGGCAGCGTATAGGTTAACGCTGCCAGAAAATGAGGAAGTCAAGAACCAGGTCTAGGATTTATTGGATAAAGGATTAGTCAGGGAGAGCCTGAGTCCGTGTGCTGTTCCAACAGTGCTAAGTCCGAAGAAATATGGAGGCTGGAGAATGTGTACAGACTCCAGAGCGATCAACAAGATTACCATCAGGTACAGATTTCCACTGCCAAGAATGGATGATATGATGGATTGCCTGAGTGGGGCAAATTATTTTTCAAAGATTGATCTGAAAAGAGGATATCATCAGATTCGCATGAGAGAAGGTGATGAATGGAAGACAACATTCAAGACAAACGAATGTTTGTACGAATGGCTGGTCATGCCGTTTGGTTTGACAAACGTGCCGAGCACATTCTTGAGGCTGATGAATGAAGTCCTGCGAGAATTCATCGGGAAATTTGTCGTCGTATATCTGGATGATATATTGATCTTCAGTAAGACAAAGGATGAACATTTGAAACATTTGGCCATTGTGATGAGGAAGCTACAACAGGAGAAGTTGTTGATAAATATGACGAAATCTTCATTTATGCAGACAGAGCTCATTTATTTGGGTTTTGTTATTTCAACAAATGAGTTGAAGATGGATCTGAGTAAGGTGGACGTGATCAAGAATTGGACATCACCGAGAAACGTTTTCGAGGTGAGGAGTTTCCATGGTTTGGCTAGTTTCTACAGAAAATTCATTAGAAATTTTAGTGGAATTAGCGCAACAATGATGGACACCATGAAGAAGCAGCATAAAATTTTTCACTGGACAGCAGAGGCTGAGAAGAGCTTCAACCTGTTGAAGCGGAAGATCACAGAGAAACCAGTGTTAGTGTTGCTAGACTTTCAGAAAACATTTCAAGTGAAATGTGATGCTAGCGGATATGTCGTAGGTGGGGTCTTGAGTCAGGATGACAGGCCAATAGCATATTTTAGCGAGAAGCTAGATGAAGCAAAGCTGAAATACTCCACGCATGATAAAGATTTTTATGCCATCATACAGGCATTGAAGAAGTGGAGGCATTACTTAATACCCAAGGAATTTGTTCTGTACAACGATAATCATGTGTTGCAGTTTGTGAGTCAACAGGAGAAGTTGAACCAGAAGCATGCAAAATGGGTAGAGTACATGCAGAATTTCACGTTTGTGATCAAACACATTTCAGGGACTGCTAACAAAGTGGCTGATGCTTTGCGCAGGAAATGCTTGCTGTTGCAGGAGTTCAGAGTCAAGACGTTGGGTTTTGAAAATCTGAAAGACATGTATGCAGGTGATGCAGATTTTGCAGAGGCATACGAAGCAGCTGAAAATCCCATTCTTAGCGATCGGATCCCATGGATAGAATACATGATCCAGGAGGGATTGCTATTCAGAGGTAATCAACTGTGCATTCCGAATTGCTCCATGAGGGAGAACCTATTGAAAGAGAAGCACAGTGGTGGGTTAGCAGGTCATTTTGGACACGACAAGACATTCGCAAAGCTGAGCGAATTGTATTTTTGTCCGGGCATGCGAGCAGATGTCAAAAGATTTGTTGACAGATGCAAGATTTGTCAGCATTCAAAAGGCATAAAGCAGAACGCCGGTTTTTATCAGCCGTTGCCCATACCTGAGAGGCCATGGGAGGCAGTTAGCATGGATTTTGTGTTGGGTTTGCCGAGGATGCAAAGGGGATTTGATTCCGTCTTTGTCATGGTAGACAGGTTTTCGAAGATGACACATTTTATTCCGTGTCAAAATATCAGCGATGCGACCCACATCACAAACTTGTTTTTCAAAGAGGTTGTTAGACTTCATGGGTTGCCACGAAGCATTGTATCGGACAGGGACACCAAATTCATAGGTCATTTTTGGAGGACGCTATGGAAGAAGCTAGGGACTAATTTGGCTTTTAGTTCAGCTTACCATCCACAGACAGACGGATAGACCGAGGTGGTCAACAGAAGTCTTGGAGACTTACTAAGGAGTTTGGTAACAGAACACCACAGTAGTTGGGACAACATATTGCCACAGGCAGAGTTTGCGTACAATGATTCTGTGAATCGGAGTACAGACAAAAGCCCATTCCAGATTGTGTATGGGACACAACCGAGGGGAGTTTATGAAATAAGAGAGTCAGAACAGGCTGCCACTAGCAGTGCTAGTGCAAAGGAATTCGTTGAGGCGATGCAAGAACTTCACAGTCAGGTGAAGCAGCGACTGATAAAATCGAGTCAGGAGTACAAGCGCAAAGCAGATCAACATCGGAGGAAACTTCAGTTTGAAGTTGGTGATATGGTTCTGGCACACTTAATGAAGGAAAGGTTCCCAAGGGGAACATATAACAAGCTGAAGATGAAAAAAATCGGACCATGCAGAGTCCTAAAGAAATTTGTGGAAAATGCTTACGAGATTGAGTTGCCTGATGACATCGGGATATCTCCGATATTTAACGTTTCAGATTTATACCCATACAAGGATGGAGAAGCAGAAACTGGAACTGAGGAACCAGTGATCCAGTGGCAGAAGTAATTACCAGTTGCAGAAAATCCGCAGATGGAGTGTATACTGGACAAACGAGTGGGAAGGAAAACCAGGCGGAAGCAGTATTTTGAGTACCTAGTAAAATGGAAGAATCACCCAGTCGAAGATGCTAGCTGGGAGACTGAAGAAATGATTCAAAAGCATGGACGGACCGTGCAGGAGCTCATGGATAGGAGCCCATGAAAGTTTTCAGGACGAGGAGTATGATGCAGGAGCATCGCTCACTCATCAAGCGAGCCAGCACATCAAGCAGAAAACAACTGGATAAGCCAGCGCACATTTTGGAAATACTTTGGGAAGTTGTTGCGCCGCTCTTTAATGAAGGAATTTATAAAGAAGCGCACTTGTATTGTAAAGGGGACCTTGAGCCTTTAAGCTCTCGTCCTTAATAGATAAGAAGGCATTTAATAGATTTAATGTTGTTAGATAGGAATTAAATTGTAGATTTGATAGTTGTAGAATTCGAGAGGGAGAACGGATATAGACACCCTCCTTTGTACCATTGTATAATTTATTATTGAAGCATTCTGAAGAGGGAGCAACAGAGAAGTGTATGAAGAACCTCCATGTACATATATTGAATTAATAGGAAAGCTTTGATTCAATTCCATGGTTGTGTTATTCTCTGTGTGTGTTGTTGATATTATGCTCATGAATGTTTGCTTCTTGTTATGCACTTTCTTTTATATGTTGTGTATGTGATTTCATGATTGATTTGAAATCTGAGAGAAGGAATGAATGAGTTTCAATTGTTTCTCTAAGTGGGCCAGAGAATTCCTGCAAGGTGTGCAGTTGAATTTGTCCGCAAGGAGTGCGTGACTGCAGGGTTTACTTAGAGATAGCTTTTGTTCTCGTCTCAGAAGTGCAGATTTGACAGCAGAGCCGTGCAAGGCGTGCACAGGCTGGAAGAAGTCTCAGAGTTGCAATTCTGAGAAAAAGGAATTTGGACTG
>ML778045.1:574215-596943 GCA_009831015.1 Picea engelmannii
ATATATTTGATCTAGTTGATAGAAGATAGGCATATGTTAGGTAAGTTAAATATTTTTGCTAGTATTGCTTCAACACTTTTTGAATGTAACTATTTTCCAAGTTGGAATATATAGTTACTAATTTTTTCAAGGAAAAAAAATAAGATGTTGGGATAGAGTTTAGTTAAATTGAAACAAAGTTTTTCAAAACGATTTCAATCTAAATATACAAATCTCACAAGGTACAAATCTTTGTTACATTGTTAAAAATGTTTTCATCTCCAGAAATTTGATCCTTCTCTTATTTAGTCCTCAAACCCAAAATTTATGAGAAGGAATTCAAATTTACACAGATGTAATTAGATTCTATTTACTTCAATTTTATCTGTACATTTTGAAAAATTAGATTTCATTTACTTCAATGTTATATCTACATATTGTATGTACAGTAAGAATATTTTTTTTTTTATGTTTTAAAAAATCCTTAATATAGTTACCTTCTTATTTAGTGTGCAAACTCTTAAGAATTTTCACTTTATAAAGTGTTTATATATAACGTGATTATTTGTTTTCTTAAGAAAAAAAATATGCATTTTTATTAAATATAAACAAAATTAATTCAATAGTGCACTTAAGACACTTGACAAAACAACTCTTTGTACTTACATTTTTAAGCATAACAAAAAACTGTAGCACTAATATTGCCTTAATTAAAATTCTGTAGTAGTATATAGTTACAACAAAGGTTCATGAGTATATTAAGTTGTGTGCCCATCTTGGAGTAAGGATATAATCAAGGTTTCTCGATCCAGTCCTAATCCATCTTTTGATAGTCCATCCACTATCATGTTCATGTCCCTAAATACGTGAGACAAAGAGATATGTGAGAAAATTGTCATTATAAGTTGCACATCATCATACAATGGTTGTAAACTGCACTTGACAAAACAACTCTTCATACTTGCATTTTTAAGCATAACAAAACACTATAGCAAAAATATTTCCTTAATCAAAATCCTATAGTAGTATATAATTACAACCAAGGCTCATGAGTATGTTTAGTTGTGTGTCCATCCTAGAGTATGGATATAATCCAGGTTCCTCGATCCAGTCCTAATCCATCTTTTCATAGTCCATCGACTATTTTGTTCCTATCCTTGAATATGTGAGACAAAGAGATATGTGAGAAAATTGTCATTAGAAGTTTCACATCATCATACAATGGTTGTAAAGTGAAATTATTTAGTGTCATTTCCTTGTGCAACCATTGAATAACCAGGAGTGAGTCACCAAATATTTGTAGTCGTGGTACACCAAACGCTTTGGGCCAACCTCAAAACTAATTTGAGAGTCATCAATTCACAGTAATTGTTTATTTCTTAACATATCCTAGCTTTAAAAGAAATGCTATGATTTGAAGATAAATATTTAAAATCCCTTGATCCTCTCTTAGAAGGGATTCTCTATGTTGAAACATCAAAGTATGTCAATGAGATATCCTTGTTCATTAACCCTTCTTTCATCTCATGATTGTTTTGTTTTATCTCACACAATTGTATATAGTACAATGGAACATCAAATGCACCTCATCTCAAACTTCTCGATGGGAAGGAAAACAATTCACACAAAGCTTCTGGATATATATTTTTTCATCTTCTTATTTCAAATTCTAGGTCATGAAAGTTTAACATGAATTCAAAAACTATATATCTTTCATGCATTGATATATTTTTTTTGAGGTAGTGTTCTTATGGAGATAATCATTGAGTTAATATCATATTGGTAGAATCTCATTTTCTCACTAGGATTGTACTATATCTTTTTGTGGAAATTTTGAAAATATGTGCTGAAGAAAAATTCAGAAATTTTTCCTCAATACGTGAAGTTCCCCATATTTGTATCCCGTGAATTTTCATCATTATGGCTGAATCTGAATATTGTGAATTTTCAGCCTTGTGGCTAAATCTGAATACTGTGAATTTTCAGCCTTGTGGCTGAATCTGAAATATTAATTATAACATCATATATTTCACTTTTTTCCAACAAAAATCTCTAGGCATCCCAACACAATTGACAATCAAATAATACACTTCAATGGGGGAAGGTTCAAAACCTTAAGGGCTCATTTCCCTTCACAAATCAGATATGGAAAATACTTTATAACAACAAATTTATTAGTGTTAAAAATGCCTCTTTAGTTTCTTCTTAGATTGTTAAATCACTTAATAAATATGCTAACTACTCATAATAAATCAACATACCAAACAACATTAGAAACTATTCATTAACATTAGAAACATAAGTCTGAAATTTAGATTTGCAATGCACAATATTTAGACAATAAATGAAGATACAAGTACATAACTTCATATTACAACAACGTGAAGATACAAGTACATAACATCAACTCATTTCATCAAAAGGGAGTACAATATGTCGCATTTTCTTATCACAAGCTAGGACATTCCAATTGCATCCAAAGCCTAACTAGCACATATTCCATCAACAAAAGCACTAACTAGCTATCACAACTTTGCAAGGAATCACACCAAGCTACTCCTAATCACTCCAATGGATAAATAAAAAGCTAGCATCAACATTAACAAGTTCACCCTTGACCTCCCACTTTCATCACATAAATCTTCTAAAAGATCCCCCAATCTTACATCACACATATTCTCAATCTTCTTCATTCCTTGCTCATGTCTTAGTCTAGGATTTACATGATAGGGATTCTTAGTTTTAGTATATGTTTGGGATTCTTAGTACTTAGTGTATCACATTGTTATTTGTGTTTTGTGTCCACATAGGATATTTTATTATGGTTTATTGTGGCAATGCCTCTTGGTTTACTAGTCTCATGGCCATTTGACATCCTATCTCCAAAAATAACTATTATTATCTTTAGTTGTTATTTATTAGAATCTTGTTGAGAATTTCTCTCCAACTTTGTGGAGATTTTCTTGATGTGAAGTTATATAATATTATGTTTGGATTAATGAAAATTAGTTAGATATTTTATTTCGTACAATTTGTATAGAACTTTCCTCATGAGTCGATAGTTTTACATCATTACATTACTCAAACCATATGTCTTTTTAGATCATACTAGCACAATGGCTCCATGACAAACCTTAGCACTAGACTTTTGAGTTTCTTTTCCATCCTAGGGTTTGCATCCCATAAACCATAGGTCTTCTTCTCTTGCATCATTTTAGCACTAGAAGTCACATTCAGATTGCATTGAAGGTAAGCCCAATATCCATTAGTTTATATGTCAAAGGTAATTACGTTTTGAGTGGTCAAATGGAGAAAACTCAATAATAATAACGTTCTAACTCAGAAATATGGACTAGCATGCATAAGCAATTCAGGTCTGGTATCAACTTCAGTCAGTAAGTTGGAGTAAGGGTGAGTAGGAGGAAGATTTAGTGAGAAAGGTGTAGAGGTCCACTATGAACATCGGATTTTCCAGTAACCTAAGGAGGAAAAACTTAAACAGAAGGTCGTCTTGGATTCAAATTTCAAGGAAGCTGAAAGAAATCATAATAGTACTATAATCAAACATTTATCATAATACAGTTACAAAAATCCATTTGAATAATTCAAACATGAACTCTCTTGGTATCATAGGCAAATAAGATGGAGTAGGAAAGATGACTTAGATTAACCAAGATGTCTCAAAAACAAATACATAACCAGAGAACAAGTTGTTCTCAATCAAAATATTACAATATCAGGGAGCCTAGCTCAACCATTCAACCATAACAAAATATCAAAACTGTATATATACTCAAAATTGCTGCAACTACTAGGAGCATGATCGGACCCCTGCATTCAAATTTTCCAGTTGGTGCCCTCTCTGCAAGACTATGTAGGCCTCCTTATGTTAGATGTGAGACCGATGCAGTTAGCTATTTTACAGGAAAATCTATCCAAGAGGAAGTTTTGGGTGGGCAGTCTTCCTTTATGGTTGATCTCTTGCAATGCTTTCCATTTATGGGGTGAGATGAGGTCTCAACTTCCAACCCCATCTTCAATAAGTTCCTTCATTGGGATCAGGACGAGTCCTGATGCCCATGAATGTTTGCAGGCGGTGCCCACGACTTCTTCAATTCAATCCTGATGCCTTGAGGTTCAACAAATCTTCTTCTGTGATCAATATGAACACTTTCGACCTTTGGTGCAGCTCCTCTCCCTCACTCCATCTTCAATGTGACCTAGGGCCATGACCCTACGCAATTGTGCGATTGCAGGTGTGACCAATGGTGGTTTGAAAGCAAACCATTTTTGTCCCCACAATTCACCATGAACCACCATGCATCCCTTTCCAAAAACCACGATTCCGATTGAGGACCGTCCTTGAAATTTTAAAACATGCGCACCTTCCGACCCCGTAATGGGTTGTGACCATTGATCTTGTGATCTGAGATGAGGATCCCTGATCAACGACCCAAGTCTGGTGCTTTATATCGACGGATCAGATCTTCCCCCTTCAAATCGACGACCGAGATCTACTTGGTGTCTTCGGGACTTTGGGCTTTGTCCCTTCGTAAGTTTTACACACTTCCCACTTCAAACCTCCCGAAGCTTATTTCCCCGAATACTTGGATCAGACGCCACATGTTCTCTTAAATATAACCGACTCATGCTCACCTCAGGGATTTATGCTCTGATGCTATAATTTGCGCAATTGTGGACTCCCAAATGCTCATGAGCCACTGATTTGAACTGGTTGATTGGATCTCCATCGTTGAAAGATAAACTTGCCTTCCGCTTGTGCTTCAAGACCGAAATGGACTGTTAGGAAAGATATGATTTGGGTCCGTGTTTGTGGCCACCGTGATCGAGGATTTGGACAACTGGTTGTGGGCTGGGAAAATAGGGAGACTGGGGCACTTTAAACACAGAGGGGGGGCAAACGAAAAATGATTTTTCAAGCTCAAGTGGAAAAATCTTAAGACTTGGTTTGCGAAAAGGAGAGAGATAGGGAAAAATTACAGTCTTAGGTAGAAACCGCACACCCACGGGGCTCTGACAAGTTCATGTGATAACATTTGGCTCCATAGGGGATGGCATGCTCCCTTCGATCTGCCAAGAACAAGTAGTTCCAATGCCTTAGTTGTTGGGTTATGGAGTTGAGCTCAAAAAATTCCGCTGAGGACTACAGGCCGCCAAGCACACTATGCTAAAAACGAAAGAAAACACACATGGGCTAAAAAGGATCTTATTTATGTACATCCCTAGACTAACTGATTTTTTACACAGTGCTAGGTGAAAGAGAATTTCCACTAGATCCAGTCAAGAAGCTTCCTAACTAGAAACTCACTGACTCTGTCAGTGATTGATAACAAATGATGCATCTGTGAAAGCAAAACGATTACATATTTCAACCCTCCTCCCAGTGTTGAAGTCAAGATAAAGCTCGGAGGCTTCAACAAATGGAGGAAATGCAACTCCATGTATTCCCTTACAGGTTCATGGAATAACTGAGGAAACCCAGAAAATTTGTAACATAAAGCCTGCTCTACTTCACAGCTGCTCACATATGGTTGGATGTCTCTGGTAAGTACATGTGAGTGAAGGGTTGATGTAGGTTGCTGATCCACTTCTTCTTTGTCTTCTCTAATAACATCTTCTAGATGATGGAAAGAAATATCCTCATGTATATCAATAGATGGCTCCTCCTCTTTTCAGGCCTCCGAGCCAATATTTTTTCCATTTCAGACCAGTGGAGTCACCGATCGATTCTTTAAACATAGAATCGTCAGGTGAATGATATGCATCCTAAATGCGTTTGGTCTTTGTTCACCATCAAAGACCATATCTGATCATGGTCGTTCTGCCAAGGAACTTTCCAAGTTGAGAAAGCAACTTCTAAAGCCTTCTCGAGAAAGCTTCTCTAGGTCAGCTTTAGGTGTGATAGAGGTAGCCACAACTGAAATAGTGGAGTGGAAAGAGTGGAGTCGCCAGGTGCAAGATACACTCTTCAATGGTTCTGATATATGATGCACCCTTAGAATCATAAAATCTTTGTTGTTCTTTCTCAGGGAAAAGCCTTCAATTCATTCCCTGACAAAGACTCCAAAAATGTTAGCACTAGAAGTCACCTTTAGATTGCATTCAGGTAAGCCCAATACCCATCAGTTTATATGTCACGGTTAATTGAGTTTTGAGTGGTCAAATGGAGAAAACTCAATAATAATATCATTCTAACTCAGAAATTTGGAGTAGCATCCATAATCAATTGAGGCCTGGAATCAACTTCAGTCAGTACGTTGGAGTAAGGGTGAGTAGGAGGAATATTTAGTGAGAAAGGTGTAGAGGTCCGTTATGAACATCGGATTTTCCAGCAGCCTAAGGAGGAAAAACTTAAACACAAGGTCCTCTTGGATTCAAATTTCAAGGAAGTTGAAAGAAATCATAACAATACTATAATCAAACATTTATCATAATACAGTTACAACAATCCATGTGAATCAATCAAACATGAACTCTATCAGTATCAGAGGCAAATAAGATGGAGTAAGAAAGATGACTTAGATTAACCAAGATGTCTAAAAAAAAATACATAATTAGAGAACTAGTTGTTCTCAATCAAAATATTACAATATCAGGGAGCCTAGCTCAACCATTCGACCATGACAAAATATCAAAAATGAGTATATATACTCAAAACTGCTGCAACTACCAAGAGAGTGATTGGATCCCTACATTCAAAGTTTCTAGTCGGTGCCCACTCTGCCAGACTGTGTAGGCCTCCTTATGTTAGACGTGAAATAGGCGCAATTAGGCAGTTTACAGGAAACACTACCAAAGAGGAATTTTTGGGTGGACAGTCTGCCTTTATGGTTGGTCTCTTGCAATGCTTTCCATTTATGGGGTGAGACGAGGTCTCAACTGCTGACCCCATCTTCAATAACTTCCTTCATTGGGATCAATTTGAGGCCTGATGCCCATGAAGGTTTCTAGGTAGTTCCCATGACTTCTTTAAGTCAATCTTGATGCCTCGAGGTTCAAAAAATATTCTTCTGTGATCAATACAGACCCTTTCGGCCTTTGGCTCAACTCTTCTCCCTTGCTCCATCTTCAATGTGACCTAATTCCATGACCCTACCCAATTGCGCGATTGCGGGCATGACCAAGGGTGGTTTGAAAGAAAACCGTTTTTGTCTCCACAATTCATATCCCTTTGTAAAAACCACGATTCCCATTGTGGTCTGTCCTTCAAATTTTAAAGTGTGCACGTTCCGACCCCACAATGGGTTGTGACCATTGATCTTGTGATATGAGATGAGTCTCCCTAATAAATGACCCAACTATGGTTCTTTAGATCGACGGATCGGATCTCCCCCCTTCAAATTGACAACCGAGATCCACTTCGGGTCTTTGGGACTTCGAGATTTAGCCCTTTAGAATTTTTACACACTTCCCACTTCAAACCTCCTGAAGCTTATTTCCCCGAACACTTGGATCGGACGCCACGTGTTCTCATAAATATCAACGACTCATGCTCAACTTGGGGCTTTGCGCTCTGGCACTATACTTTGCACAATTTTGGATTCCCGAATGCCCATGAGACTTTGATTTGAACTCGCTGATTGGATCTCCGTCATTGAAAGATAAACTTGCCTACCACTTGTGCTTCAAGCCCGAAATTGACTGTTAGGAAAGCTACGCTTTGGGTCCGTGGAAGTGGCCAATGTGATCGAGGATTTGGACAACTGGCTGTGGGCTGGGAAAACAGGGAGACTAGGGCACTTTAAACACAGAGGGGGGGCAAACGAAAAATGATTTTTCAAGTCGAAGGGGAAAAATATTAAGACTTGGTCTGTGAAAAGGAGAGAGATAGGGAAAAATTACAGTCTTAGGTAGAAACCACACACCCACAGAGATCTAACAAGTTCATGTGATAACACATCACACAAGAACCAACAACACTCTACAATGTTACAATGGAATATCAAGAGTACATCAACATAAAATCCAATTCGTATTCCAGAAAAGCATGACACCAATATTTAATACTCCACTAATCCTCCAACACTACTACTAAGGCCCAAGCTCATCCCTAGAGATAACATTCATCTTCATGTTTCCTCTAATGTTTACATCACAAGCCCTAGGTCTTTCTCCCTATAAGACTTCTCTAAGACCCTTCAAAGATAGGAAAAGAGTACATCAATAGTGAGCAATGAAAAATGTTCTTTCCTTCCTTTATGTAGAATAGTTGAGGGAGGCCAACATAAAACACAAGATAGGTCCACACAAATAAACCCATACCTAATTCAACAAGGAAACCCCACATCGAGCACTCTGCAATCTTAGGATAACAAGTGTCACACTAGGTTTTTGATCCGGATTTTATGAGAAGAATGAAATGACTACAGATTATTAACAAGTGTTTAACACAAAATAACAAAGATACAATAAAACTGGTTTTCTATTCAATAAGGAAATAAGCTAAAACTGTAAAATGCAGCGGAAATAAGCTTCTTGGAATGTGGCATCTTATCTCTGAGAATAGATGTGACGACTGCGCTCATTCGCAAGAAGATGATTACAATGAGGCTCTGAAGGCCTGTTGGCATCCAATTCACATTTTTATACTGTCCTTATAAGCTGCCTACACCATAGTTTTGCAAACTTTGATTTTGTCGCAATTCTCAAATAAAACGACACTTTTATTTTTGCACTATTTACACACTTACCTTTGTTCTTGTGTTCAAAACTGAAAGCGCGAAAACTTGGTTTTCGAAGTCGCATTAAAATTGTCACTGAATTGTCGTTATCATTCTTGTCGATATGCCCATTGCGTTTACATTTTACTTATCATTATACAGTTGGCAAGACCTCTTGATCTGTACTCATTTGACATTCTTTGATCGATTATACAGTTTCGTTTCATGAGTGATTGAGTTTGTGATGCATTGGTGATTGGATTTACATGTTCTTTGATTGATCTACTTGATCATTGGTTTCATAAAAACACATTGGTGTTATGGTTAAACCCTTGGTATGAATTGTTCCATACAACACTTGGTATTGGTTTCGATTCATTTGTTTGGTTTTGAAACTATAACTATTGCTTGCGCGAATGATCAATCCACTTACCAAAGGTTTTGATTGATTGATTGAAGTGGTATAGTTCTAACACATATGCGTTGTGATTTGAATAGTTTTAAGCGCCAGCGGTTGTACCATGGTAATGACTATTCCGCATGGGCAGAAATAGCTCCACCACCTTTGCACGATATGTCATTAATGTTTACCCCTATCCCTGTTTCACCTCTGCTAGTTTTGGGTAAGCCTGTGAGCATTCTGCCCCTGTGTATGCTGCGTTCAAACCCTGGCTCGTTTACATCGCTCACCATGTGCTCCTGTCTATGGCACCGGTGGTGCGAATAGAGTTGAACGGTAGTCAATCCCTGCTATTGTTCGATAATTCCTGGAAAGATTTAGAGGATAGTGGTTGGCTCACGTTTGTACAGAGGTTCGAGGGTTTCAATTTGAATGTTGCACAACAATTCGCCCTTACCTTTGATGGGTGTAGGGATAAAGTAGTTGACATTCAGATTGAGCTAAATGAAGAGTTCATAAGCTCTGCCACAGGATTGGCAGCCACGGGCCAACGATGGTTTAAAAACTCTAAAGTCGACGAGGTGCCATGGCCTTTGCTATTCGTATCACGAAAGGTTACATCATGTGACAAAGTTATGCCTATTTCCACGCTTAAACCCAGGTGGCATGATCTTTTCATAATGGTTAAACAATTTGTGACCTGTGAGGGTCGGTATGGATTGGTTTTGCTTTATCACCTTCGACTGTTAATGAATTTCATGGGCTATCCATTGAACATGCCATTTTACTTCCAACGTAGTCTTTACAAAATGGCTAAGAGGTTCAAATGAGAGAAGGCCGATAGTATCTTCTTCCACCATGGCTTAATTAGACTCATCGTCGTTCATCATTTAAACCTCCACGATGATAATTGGCAAGATTTTCTATCTAGAAATGACTTTGTGGATTCAGAGTCTATCCAAATCGACAAGTCTGTGGTCAGTGAGACCAAGGTTGGGCCACCCGTGCCTTTTCATGCCCTTTTACCCTCTCCCAAACCCTTGGTCTACCCTGATATCGACCTACCTGACATTATAACAGAGAAGGTTGAGGCTGTAAAAAAACCTGGGAGAAAGAAGGTCAAGGGTAACCCTACTGTCAACAACAAAGGTAAAAAGAATGATCGATTGATATCGAGACTTGCTCGGAATAAACCTAATCCAAATGCTGATAAAAAACCCATAGTCCTCAGCGAAGACTCGGACTCTGATATCGAGCGCTTCCTGGCTGGAGAGTACCCTTACTCCCATGGTCTGTGCTCCAAGCCACCCTATGACTTTGTTTCTAATTTACCCCCTTGCCTAAAGAACAATCCTAGCTACCTAGGGATCAAGGTACCTAATGAAACCCTTGATGATTTAAACCAACCCTTGCCTCCAATTTCAAAGCCCGAGCAGATAGAATGTGTTCAATGTAATGTGTGGATGGAGCGCTACTATACCGACGTTCCCTTATTACAGTCGAAAATCAAATCATTGGAAAACCAAGTTATAGGGTTGACAATAGAAAGGGACAAGCTTCAAGCTAATGACAAGAAGCAGAAAACCACTGGTTCGATCATTTTTAGGAATGTCGAGTCGGCAACAGCCTTCGTCAATTCCAAACTATCATGACCAAGTCGTTTCTGTTATCCAGGTGTGAATTTCAATATCAATTTCGTTTTATGAATTGCTTGAATTAATATAATGAATTGATTTCTGAGTTTCGATAAGTCTATCCATTGTTCGAAATGACTCTGTCATAGTTTGATTATCAAAAACTGTTATGTTGTGGATCCTGTACATTGTTTTCGTTTTGCTAAAATTAAATGAAGTTATGATTTGGTTATACGATTTGGTCGTGCCCAGTTTAGCAATTGATTGGTTTTCACTGGGTTTGATTCGTTTTGAATAATTCTGTTGGTTTGAATTAAAGAAATCAATGGGTTTTGCTTTCTCTTGGATTTTGTTTGTATCCAACCTGAACAGGAGGTTTTTACRCTAAAATTAGAACACAGTTCTGTTTTGATTTAATATGATTTTGTTGTCATTGGATATCAACGACTCTGATTTAGTTCTTGTGATTTGATTTTTGAGACAATTTCATAGGATTGAATTGGCTTGATAAATACGATGTAGTCTATTAAATTGGAAAAATGACTTTGTTTTGTCAACATTCTCATTTGTATTTGGATTATATCTGACATGTGCAAAAGATCTTTTCGCCGAAATCATGGAACTGTGTTGAGTCATAACGATTATGTCAAACTCAAACTGTTCGATTCACTCTTGTTGCTGTGTATCTTGAGTTAGCACGATTGCGTTTATGAGTTGGATTCGTATCGAAAATCGATTTGATGGTGCCCTTTTGGTTTCGATTTTATCTCTGTTGAATTCGTATGAGAAAATTCGGTTAATAGTTCGTTTTGAAATGAATTCAAGTGATGATTTCGTGGATTGTCAATTGATTGTGTTTGCGCCAATTGGCAATAACAAACATTTGACAAATCCCACCTACCCTGTTATCAACCGATTAATCCTATTACGATTTCATTTGTGACAATTTACATACCAGTTTTGATTTGATTTGCTAATAGCTTGGGTCGTTTGTTTATGTTAATACAGTTATATCAATCTAAAAACGATCTTGTTGATTTCGTGTGGATTCGATCATGTTTTATGTTAATGGATGAGGCATCATAAACGATTGCATATCATTTGTTTAACTGTATCGATTTCAATTGGTTTATGAAAATGATTTTATTTTCGTTGAGTTATCCAATACGATTCTGTATACCCGAATTGGTGATAACGAATTAAACAGAGTGCATACATCTCTGCTATCATTTGGTTGAATACGATTTAGAAAGTGTCGATTTGAATGATGATTTTAGTAATCAAATATTGGTTTGATAGTTTGGATTTAATTCTTTAACTTCAAATTAGATTTTAAAACGATTCTGTGTTTGATTTAGACCAGCTGCAGAATCGCAGGATTCTGTAGCTAGTCTTAGAAATTAGATTTTTATCAATTTTAGTAATAAATTATCATTTTAACTTGCCTATTTTTGTCCTCTTTCAGGTACATTCGAATTGCAATAATCAATTGGGCATGCTGTGGCAGTCTAGGAGATATTTGTGTGATGTATTTTTTATTTTTAAGTTGTTAGTTTGAGTTGGAGATAGAAACTTGGGATATTTTCCCAGATTTGTGTAAACAGTTTTGATAACTTCCACAAGGATGTTTTACCCTGTGTAAGGTATTTAAATACTTGTCATTTTTTGTAATAAACATCATCATCCTCACCGTGGGAGAACCAGACTATGGATTTATGATTCAGATTGAGACAAAAGTTGATGTCTTGTAACAACTTTCGCTTTCAATATATCAAACTTTTGTTTCAAATTTTTGCATATCAGTTGGAAATTAATTATCGACTACTTTAGCTATCATAATTCTTTGCATGCTGATGTGATTGGATTTATATACTGTCTGTATTTGATCTCTCCTATTTTTAAAGTATAGCAATTACTTTGTTTCAGTTAATGAATGACAAATTTCTCTTCTTTGTTAATTGAATCATTTTGTATAGATCTTTGCATGCAGATTTATCTAACCGTGAAGATTTATAAATCATAAGATTGCTGTAATTTTTATGTTTTGTTTGTCCTCTAATCACATCTGAAGAGCACAACAACTTCCCGTTTACGAGAATATCGTGGAAAATCTGGTGCGGGTTTTCGCCCACCAAACAGCTGAATCGACCATCTTACATAGGACAAATTGGAAAATGTTACTTCAGGTCAGTTTGTTATTTAGTATTTAATAGTTAATTTCTTAGTATAATTTAAGTAGTTTAGTTAAATATATGTGTAGTTTATATTTGTAGTTAGAGTTAGTATTTTAGTTATTTAGTCTAGATAGTTTTTTAGTTTGTTTCTTTTTCATAAAATCGTAAAAATCAAAAAACAATAGTCTCGTTGTCTTAGGACAGATTACAAATGAGTTTTTTCAGGTTTTCATTCAAATCTGTAATTTGTAAATATTGTACATTTGTAATTAAATTTGATTCTGTTAGTAAGTGATCATTTGATTTTATAAAATTATAGTTGTGTAGTATTATATAGTAAATTGTATATATATTAATAGTTTAGTTTAGTTTTTATTAGTTTGTTTTAAATAGTTAGTTTTAGTTAGATTAGTTAATTTAGAGTAGTTTTCCTTTGTTTTCTTAGGACTTAGATCGGCTAATGGAGCTGCTAAACCCGTCAGGGTGGTTCATACCAAACGACTTGGGTTATTTAGACAACCCCGAACCGGTTCCACTCTCCCAGTTGACGGACGGTCAATTTCGCCCGTCAAAAAATGGCGCTAGAAGGAGGGCCTGAAATTAATTAATGGCATGAGGCGGTCGTAAGACTCCTCCACCACCTAGTCGCTCACCTATAGTGACAAGAATTCATTCGAACGATAACATTCCCCTTCAAACAACAACCACATCAAACGACGATCCACGGTTCACAGTTGAACCAGTAACCCCGAATCCTACAGGTGGTGACATACAAGAGATTGTCCGTCAATCTCTCATAAGAACACATAGTGCCTTAGCCCATTTGAGGAAACCAAACCATCCATTGGACCAACCTTTAGACTTCTTTGATATCAGAGAACAACTCGGAGACAATAACCTCACTGTGAACCCTATAGATCGAATCCTCACTCCTACTGCAGGGGGATCTGGAATACCTCCTTCACTACCTCTATCATCTCCTTCCTTTTCTGGAGGAGGTTCCTCTGACGAAGGAAATTCCCCTTCTCAGCCTTCCACACCCACTACACCAATGATCAACCAGAACAATCATGCTAGACCTTGGCTTGACCAGGATGTCGTAGCTGTACCTGGAGCTCAGCATCCCTTACCTAAACATCCGGAGAAATGGCTTCCCAAGTTTGACCTCAATTCTAAATAGATCGCCGAAGATCACATTAAAAAGTTTATGTTAGCCATAAGACTCCGCAATGTCAAACATGAAGACATTATCTGTAGGTTGTTCCCCTATACTTTCGAGGGCAATGCATCTACATGGTACTTTTCCCAACAACCCCATACCATCGTGTCTTGGGAAAAGTTTGAGTCATGCTTTTTGGAAAAGTTCAGAGACAGTAAGCCTCCGAAAGTCCTAGTCATGGATCTTTCTAACTTAAGAATGAACCCAAAAGAAAAATTTAAAGACTTTAATCAAAGATTCTTAACACTTAAAAACTGAATCCCTGCGRATTCCATGCCCGCCAAGAATCTCATAATAGCGTACTACACTAAAGCTTTGCATCAAAGTATAGCTATTTGGGTTAAACGATCTAAGAAATCCACGTTGTTAGAAGCCTTCGAGGAGGCCAACCAGATTGAAAAAGACATACTTAGTCTTAAAGACTCTACTAGCAACGAAATAGAGACTAGTCCTTCTTCCAAAAAGAAGATCGAAATTCTCCCTAGACCTACTCAAAGTAAAACACAACCTGAAAGCTCTGATTTAGAAAACTTAACTAAAGTTGTTCAAAAACTGTCAAATCAAGTTATAGACTTGAAAAGGATGACCGAAGAAGCTTCCTTGAGAAAAGGTCCTTACAAACCCCGTTTCGGAAGCCTTTTCCTACCAATCGACCTAATCCAACCACCGAAGGCCTTAATCTAGAAAGTCTGCAATGCACCCTTCAAACAATTCTAGAAGCCCAAGATAACTTGATGCCTCCTGAGATCCCTGAGGAGGTAGTTGAACAAGAGACAGTTCAAGAAGGGGAGTCTTCTCCAAATATTTTTGGACACCTCTCGGATAACATATTTCAAGCTAACTTCAATACAATGCATCCCTATAATACCAGGAGTAAGACATCAAACAAACCTTCTGCTGAAAACACTACAACTTTGCCTCCAAAGCACTCTAAACCAGCTGAGAGTAAACAGAGTAATGTGAACCCCAACTTAGATTATGATGTAGTTGAAAATCTTAAAAAGTTGAGAGATAACATTTTTGTTTATGAGTTATTGAAATTCCCATTTCTACTACAAAAAATGTTACAAAATATCTCAAAGAATGGCAAAAATGGTAATTCAAGTGGTAACAAGGTTGTGCAGAACAAATTTCCTCAGAAGACTTCCACTAAAAACAATCCTGATCCTCAAGATAAAGGAAGCCTTCCCATAAGTAATGTAAATAATGTAAATAATGTAGATAAAGTAGCTTTAGAAACTACGAGTAAAAAGCCACAAACTACCACCCTTAGCACTCGCAAAAATGTACCTCCATTCTTGTTAACTTTCGAAATATTTAATAGAAACGTGCACAATTGTATGGTAGACTCAGGAGCATCATCCAATGTGATGCCATGGTTTGTATGCCAAAAGATTAACGCTGAAGTTGAACCATCCACCTTAAAAATCATACAACTTGATCGGACCAATGTTAAAGTTATAGGCGAACTAAAGAATGTGCTTATAAGATTATTGTCTAACCCCAAGGTTCATCAAGTCATTGATATAATTGTTGTGGATATTCCAGAAGTGTATGGTCTATTTTTAAGCAGGGACTAGTCGGAGCAGCTACATGGTTATTTCGCGACAGATTGGTCTCACCTATGGCTTCCAGAGAACGGCAAGCCCAACAAGATCAAGGTAAATCGTGAATGCTACCTTAAGTTCATGGTCACAGATTTGAACGATCCCAACGAACCATTTACACCTTGTGCTGATTCACCCGAAGTACAAGGGATGGACACCTTTTTTGGCAATTTCATGGCCGAAGCTTCAACTATCACCAATCTAGAACAACAGTCCAAGATTGTAGCATATGTGCAGCCAACAGCTTCTACGCAACGGTCTCATGTACCCTATGGAAATCAAATTTGGTCTCTTTATTTTGACAGGTCAAAGTCCAAAGAAGGAGCTGGAGCAGGCTGCGTTATTATCGATCCGATAGGTAACAAAACATTGATTTCATGTAGGTTGGAATTTGAATGTACTAATAACACTGTAGAATATGAGGCTTTACTACAAGGTCTCAGAAAAGATTTAGATATGAACATTCAAAACTTGGCTGTCTTTGGCGACTCTGAAATAGTGGTTAGACAGGTTAGAGATTCTATCCATTGTCTTTCTCTGCATCTTAAAAGCTACCAATCCGAGGTATGGAATTTAATGAATAAGTTTGCTGCTTTCAATATAAATTCTATTCCTAGATTGAATAACTCTGAAGCAGATCTATTAGCTAACGTAGCTTCTAAACTCTTTCCTGCAAAAGGCTTGTCCCCAGATGCATTCTACGTCGAACTATTGTTCCGACCATCCATTCCCGACAACATCGCGAACTGGAGAGTCTTTGACGACGATCAACAGATTATTAACTTTCTGCATATGGAAGAAACTTTTCAAGGCACGGTGATAGACGAACGCATGCACGACGACAATTTGCACGATTTCACGGTAATACCAGATCCAAGAACTCCTTTATATTCATCGAACATGGTAAACTCGATCCCTAAATCTGTAGTTAGATTAGAGAAGTTTTATGATCTTCAAGATAAATTTAAAAAGTCGGTCAACTGTAAAACCAATATTTCCTCATTATCTTATGAAAAAGTAAACTTAGGAACTAATGATAATCCGCAGTGCATTAATCTAGGGGTAGGATGTTCTAAACAAGAAAAAGTTGCATTCATTAAATTGTTCAAAGAATTTAAAGATGTCTTTGCATGGACGTATGACGACCTTAAAACTTTCGACCCTAACATCATACAACATGTCATTCCTATGAAGCCCCAAACCTTACCCTTTCAACAAAAATTGAGAAAAATGCACCCTAAGCTTGAACCGACCGTTAAAAAAGAATTGAATAAGATCCTAAATGCTAAGATTATTTTCCCTGTTAGGCACACTCAATGGGTTTCTAACCTTGTCCCTGTCCGGAAGAAAAGTGGGGAAATCTGACTCTGCGTCGATTTTCGAAACCTTAATAGAGCGTCTGATAAAGACAACTATCCTATCCCACCCATGGAACAGATCCTTCAACAGGTATCTGGTTCTGAGAGGCTATCCTTGCTCGATGGTTTCTCGGGGTACAACCAAGTCCTGATGTCTCCTCTAGACCGACTTAAAACTACCTTCCGTACCCCGTGGGGAACTTATGCTTATCGAAAAATGCCCTTTGGATTGATTAATGCCGGTGCCACTTTCCAGAGAGCAATGGATATTGCTTTTCGAGGACTAATCAATCATTCTGTCATAGTTTACTTAGATGATGTTACTGTATTCTCTAAAACCAAAACCGATCATATAGCTCACTTACGAGCCATTCTATAGCGATGTCATAAATATGACATCTACTTGAATCCTAAAAAAACCATTTTTGCAGTAGAACAGGGTAAACTCTTGGGATTTATTGTGTCAAGCGAAGGGATGATTATCGACCCCGAAAGGACTCAATTCATCGCGAAACTTCCCCCTCCTACATCCAAAAAATCTATGCAGTCTTTCTTAGGCCTGATTAACTTCGTGAGGAGATTCGTCCCCAGTTTCTCCGAAATGGTCAGGCCTTTACAGAATTTAATTAAGAAAGACACCCATTATCACTGGGGACCCTTAGAGAATCAAGATTTTAATGCAATAAAGAAGGCCATAATAGATGCTCCGTCTCTCATGAGCCCCGACTTTTCTCAAGACTTTACACTCTACAATTTTGCTTCTGACCGTTCCTATGCCACCGTCCTAACTCAAAATAACGCCGAAAACATCGAAGTACCCATCGCTTTTATGAGCTCTTCTTTCAAAGGTAATGAACTTAATTACCCAGCGGTAGATCAACAAGCCTACGTTGTTTTAAAAGAAGTCAAGCATTTCCGGTCTTATCTTTTGAAATCAAGGACGAAAGTTATTGTCCCTTACCCAGCCGTCAGGAACCTGTTAGTGCAGAAGGAACTAGGAGAAAAGAGGGCTAACTGGGTCACCTCCTTGCAGGAGTACGACTTAGAAATTACCCCATCTCAAATAGTGAGAGGCCAAGGGTTATGCAAGTTAGTCGCTGATTCAGTAGCAGGACAACAAGAAGAAAGTGATACGTCAAACCTAGGACAACACGATCAAAATGCAATCTGTTGCGCACAAAACTCTGTCAATCCATGGTATGACGATATAAGATTTTGTCTTGAGCATGGGACAACCCCCCGTAACTTGGACCCCACTAAAAGAAGAGAGTTGAGATTAAAGTCTGCCTCCTTTCATTTGATTAATGGTATCTTGTTTCGTCAAAGTTTTGACAGCGTACTGATGCGTTGTCTTGAGAAAGACGAAGCAGAAAAATTCTTGCTAGAGTTGCATGCAGGAGAAGCTGGCGATCATTTTGGTGGTGACACCACTGCTCATAAGGTTTTAGGAGCCGGTTATTACTGGCCCACACTTTTTAGAGATGCCCATGCCTTGTGTCGTAAATGTACCATTTGTCAGAAATCATCAGGGAGGTTACAAAAACCAGCCTTTCCTTTGCAGCCCGTTTCAGTAGACTCTCCTTTTCAGTAGTGGGGCCTTGACATCATAGGTCCAATCAACCCCCCATCCTCACAACAGAACAAGTTTATTGTGACAGCCACAAATTACTTTACTCGATGGTCTGAAGCTGAGGCGTTAAGAACTGTCAGCACCAGTTAGGTAATTGCCTTTCTAAATTCGAATATTATCACTCGTTTTGGTATTCCTGACTGTTTAGTATTCGATAACACTTCTTACTTTTCCTCTCTTGAGATGAGTGAGTTTGCTTTGGAAAAATGAATTAAATTGAAATATTCTGCTAGCTATTACTCCCAGGGCAACGGATTGGCAGAATCAACAAACAAGAACTTGATTAAAATCATCAAGAGAACGGTGGCTGAAAATCACAAAAATTGGCACAATGCACTGTTAAACGCGCTATGGGCTGATAGGGTAACACCAAAATCTTCTGTAGGTAACTCCCCCTTTTTTCTCGTTTATGGTAGAGAAGCAATTCTGCCACCTCACATTCTTCTTCCTTCACTTCAGTTGTCGCAGAAAATCTAAGAAGAAGATTGTCCCCCTTTAGAAAACCAAATTAACGCTTTGATGAAGCTAGAAGAGGTAAGATCCCAAGATAAAAGTAAGTTAGATCAGCATCAAATATTGGTTAAAAGCTGGTTAGATTCTAACTTTGCTTCTTATAGTAATTTCGAAGTAGGTGACCTCGTCTTGAAATGGGACAAACAACATGAGGGAAAGGGAGAGCACACCAAATTTCAAAACTTATGGCTTGGACCATTTTTAATTGCTGAAAAGTTGGGTCCCAGTTCTTTCCGATTGCAAAATCTTGAAGGGTAGCCTGACACCTATCTGGTGAATGGCCAAGCCCTGAAAATATATTTTGCTTGATAACAACCCTTGTATATTATGTACATATTTTTCTTTTGTTTGCTTTTTCTTTTTCTTTTTGTTTTTGATTTCTCTTTTGAGCTTATCAGCTTGTGTTTTTGGAAATACACATACTTGTATACTGAGATATTCAGAAAAAGAAAATAGAAAATTCCTTCGCTGAAATAACTGCTAAGAAAATTGTATAAACATCAATTGTATACTTCTGAAATTTACATCTATGATTGGCAAAATTTTGTCGTTTGAAAGAAGTTAACTAATTTCAATCTCTAACATAAGCTTGTTGGGATCATCCATTATCTCCTTACGATGTCCCTATTCCTTAAGGGAATGACTCAGAATATGTCTCCCTGCCTTAGGAAGTTGGTTTTGTAAATGAAACATCTCTGGATCTTAATAAAGGACACTTTTAAAAAAAAAATCTGTTGAGGTCTGGAAAAAAAAAAAAATGTTAAAATATCATAATTTTTAGTGTCACCCCGCTCAACTATATATATTTGAAAAACAAAACAAAATAAATCATTAATAAAGCTGTGGGAAGTGCTTGTAAACCCGTTGGGATGCTGAACAGGTTTGCTGGCAGTGGGTAAATGCATGCATGGTGCCAAGACAACTTTGCTGGGGTACTGATTAGGCCCACTGGCAGCGAAGCAATGTCGGGTATATGAAAATTTGCAAATAAGAAACCTCTTAATGTCCTTTATTCTGGTCTAGAACTTGGCAGGATACGGATGTTAGAGTGGGTTAAATGGAAACCCTGTGGAGGCTATGGACGCCTTCTGGCAATAATGGCTCTGTCAATAGTATTGGATATTTTATCTTTTATATCGCAACTCGCTTGTCTTGAGACTTTTATCATCTTTTTTTTTTTTGACGAAAACGGTTATGGTTTATATTAGAGGGGTGGCAAAGCCACAAAATCTGTTACAAAATGCCCCGAGATTTTTTGGGTCTACAGATCAAATACAAATGTTATGAAACACTGTTTCAGCATAAGGTCTAGCGCTGTTTTAGCATATGTAACAACACTGTATTTCAGCAATTGTTCCAGCACTGTGATTTAGCATTGTGTTTCTTATAGCACTGTATTTCAGCAAAGATCCTGCTCTGTTTCAGCACTGTGAGTCAGCATCTGTGTTTCAGCAACTGTGTTCCAGCATTTGAGTTCCAACATTTGTGTTTCAACATCCGTGTTCCAGCTTTGTTTCAGCACTATGTTCCAGCATCTGTTTCAGCTTTGTTTCAGCACTGTGTTTCAGCATCTGTGTTCCAACATCTGTGTTCCAGCATCTGTATTCCAACATCTGTATTCCAGTAGATGTGTTCCAGCATCTGTGTTTCAGCTTCTGTGTTTCAGCATCTGTGTTCCAGCAGTTGTGTTCCAGCAATTGTGTTCCAGCAGTTGTGTTCCAGCATCTGTGTTCGAGCAGTTGTGTTTCAGCAACTGTGTTCCAACTCTATTACAACGCTGTGTTTTGTGTTCCCTTGAGATGCAATGGGTCATGGGATTTCCACATTTTTAGTGATGCCATTGACTGACATCTCTCCAGCATCCAATAGAACGCCTTTGTTGGCTTCTTTATCAGCATTTCGATTTAAGTCCCTTAAAATGTGATAGCAGTGATAGATGTTCAAATTCCTTAATAGGTGGATTTTATCAAGGAGGTTGTTGAGGTGGATGCTTTGAGTTGTGGATCTCTTGATAATAGCCTGTATGATTATTCTGGAATCACCTATTATTGCCAAGTCCTGTATTCTGAGGTTGATTGCTAATTTCAAACCTTGCCAGAGCGCCAAGGCTTCGGCTCGGTTGTTGGACTCTATGCCGAGTCCAATGGCATAATGCATTGCTTTGTCTTGTCTGGGATCTTCAATGATGCCCCCTCCCCCAGCTTGGCCTGGGTTCCCTTTCGAGGCCCCATCAAAGTAGAGGATGGGCGTTTTAGTTTTGCTTTTCCATTTGGCAAATTCCGTTTCATTTTCCCTGATCTCCCAGCTTTCATGCATTGGGTGACTTCCTTGTTGGCTTCCTAACCCTGGGATGTTGAATTGGGCTATCCAACTCTTCTGGTCTTCGTCCAAATTGTGAAGCTTTACTGTGGGGCAGAGGTGAGCAATAGATTCCCCCAACATTGCTTGAATTTTAATGCCAATTCTGTCTACACTTAGTTGGCTATCTCTGAAAATTCTATGATTTCTCTCTAACCAGAGATTCCATAGAACAAACTTTGGAAGTATTCCCCATATCCAGCTAGCGTGGTTTCTTTTCTTATCGGAAAATGGGAACAGGGACTCCCATTGAAGTAGCAGACTTATTACATCAGGAGGGAGGTTTGTGGCTGATTGGGGGCCTATGACCTTCATCCAGACTTCTTTTGCATAGCTGCAATTTAGGAGGGTGTGGTCAGTGGTTTCTTCTTCTTGGAGGCATAGAGGGCACCGAAAGGGGCCTTCCCAACCCCTTCTTCGGAGATTCTCCCCCGTTGGGATGATCTTGTGCGCCAAGGTCCAACTGAAATGGTCAATTTTTGGGAGGGATCGATATTTCCAGATTGCTTTCCATCTTGCTGGATTTGGCATTGCAGTGGGAATTGAGTTGAAGAGTTGGTAACCATCTGCTGTGGTGTAAGCCCTGACATTCCTGCCCCATCCTCGGTCATCCTTACCTGTTTTTTTTAAAGGGGCTTTCCCTTGGAGACACTTCTTGAGAGCAGCCCATTGAATATCTAGCACAGCTGGTCTATTTGGGACTTCCCATCCTTGCCATGGGTGAGGTCTTTCAACTCCCCAAACTGATATGTCTGAGAGTGTTAAGATGTTTTGGCTATCCATCCATCTTTTGAGTCCTTGTAGGTCTTGGTGCTGGTCTAACGGAGGATCACCCATTATTGAGTCTGTCCAAATTCTTATTTTCCTTCCGTTTCTTGGCACCCAAGTTAGATGGGGGGTGAAGAGTGGGAGCACTTTTTTGCAAAGAGCGAAGATGGGAGAGATTTTCACCTCCTTACCTGGGAGTTCTAAACTTCTGTCCCGAGCCCCTCGAAAGTATTTCTTCCAAAGATCTCGCTTACTCCAAGTGGATTTGCCGGTGATCATTTTCCAGAGTAGCTTTGCCCCTAACGCCAGATTTTGAGTCCTTGTATTTTTAAAATTTAGGCCTCCTTCCATGAAGGATTTGGTGGTTTTTTCCCAGCTAACCAAGTGCATCTTCTTCTTTTCCTGCC